>CAUYRT010095584.1:0-147718 GCA_963574885.1 Lepilemur ruficaudatus
TCAGCCTAGCTCACAGCAACCTCAAACTCTAGGGCTCAAGTGATCCTCCTGCCTCAGCCTCCTGAGTAGCTGGGACTACAGGCACGCACCACCATGCCCAGCTAATTTATATATATATATATATATATATATATATATATACACACACACACACACACACATATATAGAGAGAGTTTTTTTCAGTTGTCCAGTTAATTTCTTTCTATTTTTTTAGTGGAGATGGGGTCTCGCTCTTGCTCAGGCTGGTCTTGAACTCCTGAGCTCAAACGATCCACCTGCCTTAGCCTCCCAGAGTGCTAGGATTACAGGCGTGAGCCAACGCGCCCGGCCAAGGATCATTTTATATCAACAAATGAAGAGTGGGGGGTGGGAGACTGTAGAATATTCTATTGCATAGTTGTGCCAAAAGTTATTTAACTAGTGCTGGACTTTGGATTGTTTTTAATTTTTTGGATTACAGGTAGAACTGGACTTTTTTAAAAGTGCATGTTTCCACTGAGGCACCAAGATGTTACATTCCAAAGTGAAGTAAAAGATCATATAATTTCTAAAGAAGATGAAAACCAGTTTCATGACCTTTAAGCTCCTTACATACAGAGGATATAAAGGGGGTCAGATTTGGAGATTGGGAACCATATTGGAGAGTATAGTCTATGGGTTGTGAATCCACTCTCCCTAAGGGGGTACACTGGGTGTTCTTATCCCTCATTTCATGACAAAGGAAAAGGATTCAAGATGATTACTCAGCGAATTTTATATGTGGCCCCTGAAATTTGGGGAAATCCATAATGTCCACCTAGAAAAGCTAAATGGTAAGGGTTGTCTGGCCAGCTGCTTGAAAGGTAAACAGAGATGGCTGTAGGAGAGCCTGAACTCTCAGAGTTGACTAGGGCAAAGGATGTGTAAGTATTTCCTGCTAGATAAGGACCCCAAGCAAGGAGTGAAATGTCTTAAGCTTTGTTTAAGAGGAATGCCTGGGAGAAAAAGTCTCAGCAGAACTGAAGCTGAAGTTACCAGCAGATGCCTAAGGCCTGAGGGAAGCATGAAAGGCCAGTTGTAATAGAGGTGGATCTACCTTCATGAAAGGAGCATCAGGTAAGAGGTTCCCTGGAAATAAGGAAGAGCGGGACACAGGTCTCTAAGAACCCATAAAAGATGTTAAAGAAGAACTGGGTTAAAAAAAAACAAAACTGACCACAGCCAGGATGGGTATTGTTCAAGTGAGGAATTTCCTACTCTCTCACGTCTTCCCTTTTCCATTGTTCCCACCCTGGAGGAATCTGGAAACAGATGAGAGAGACAGGAGGACAGGTAGAAAGAAGCACAGGTGGGGTGGGAGGAGAGCCAGTGCTGCCTTCCTCTCCCTCTGCAACAAGCTGGAACTAAGAAAAGGGAGAAAGTTAAATGAAACTTTAAGCATTTAGTATGATACTGGACTGAACATTTGAATCGCTGACCATAAGGCCTTTTTATTAAACTGAAAATGATCATAAAAGTCATGGGGCTTGTATTAGCTTTCATGGAGGGACTGTATTCCACAAATAAATTTTGGGAGACATTGGGGGACTTCCACTTTTTTTAAGGACATAAAAAGTCACAAGTTAACTGTTGCTTTCATCTTAGCAACAAGGACATTCCAGAGAAGTTACTAAATAAGAGTTGTGGGTGTTTTTTTGTTTTGTTTTATTTGTTGGTTTTGGTTTTTTTAAAAAAAGTCAGAGAGCTGAGGGTGCAAAGAAACCCAAATAAATTAAGTAACAACCCCTTCCAAGGAGAAAATAGATATGTGGCTATGTTCATTCCTGGCAGACTGGTGAAAGAAGAAATATCTAATATAGACAGGGATAAGGAAAAAACAGGCAAAATCTAAACAAACTTTTAATGGCCATATATAGACTGTTAGAGTGAATTTGGCATCCAAGGATTCCCAGCCACAGAACAAGTCTACACCAATTTAGAAATTCTGCCCCATAGTCCTTCATTAACTATTAACTTAATGGGGTTAATATTTGGAATGCTGGGGACAGGGCAGAAGAATTGAGAAGAATCACCTCTAAGGATCTGTAGGGAAGAATGAGGAGTAACTGAAATGGTAAACATGTTTGTTTATATACATACATATATATCAAATACATATTTTATATGTATACACACTCATTGGTTGTCTAAAGCAACAATAATAGCAGTGTATTTGGGGGCTTATAGCATATGTAGAATTAAAATTTATAACCTCAAGAATACAAAGGCTAGAATTAGAGGGGACAACCTTCTTTATACCATTGTAGGGTTCTATACATTGTGTGTGATATAATTAAATATTGTTTGAGGGTAAACTATGTTAAGTTAAAGAGGCATATTGTAATATCTAGAACAAACACTCAAAAAAGTACAGATAAAAAGTCAGTGGAGAAGTAAATTAAAGTGAAAAATCATATTCAATCACCCAATAGAAGTCATCAAAGAAGGAACAGAGAAACAGAGACTAGATGGGAGAATCAAAAACAAATAGCAATATGATAGATTTAGACCCTGCCATACCAATAATTATATTTAATTTTAAATTCAAGGAACATTCCCATTAAAAGACAAAGTTTACCAGAGTGGATTAAAAATCCAAGATCCAACTCTATGCTGTTTTCAAGAAACCTACTTTAAATACAGAGACATAGGTGAAAAGTAAAAAAGTGCTATAAGATAAATTATGCAAACCCAAGCATAATAAGGGTTATGTGGATACTACAATGTCAGACAAATTAGATGTCAAAATCTAGAATGTTACCAGACTTAAAAGAGGGACGTTACTTAATGATAAAAGGGTTAAGTCATCAAGAAGACGTAATATAATTCTCTAAATATGCATGTACATGATAAGAGAGTTTCAAAATACATGAACCAAAAGCTAAGAGAATGAAAGAGAAAAATAGAAAAATCCACAAAGTTGGAGATTTTAACATCCCTTTTTCAGTAATTGATTAAAAAAATAGACAAAATCAGTCAGGATATAGAAGATGTGAAAACTGCTATTAGTCCCATTACTAACTGATATCTTATAAAAATAATCCGATAATTATTAATACATCAAAACAAATACATTCATTTCAAATGCACAAGGAATATTCACTAAGGCAGACATACAGAGTATGTCTTCTGTCCACATAATATTATTAATAAATTAGAAATTGATCATATTAATAATAAGACATCTAGGAAATCTTTAAATATTTGAAAAGTTAGCTACACACATCTATATAACCCTAGGTCAAAGATGAAATCACGAAGGAAATTAAAAAATATTCTGGACTGAATTGTAACCAAAATACAACATATTAAAATTTTGAGACGCAATAAACCAATCTTAGAGGAAAATTTATTACTTTAAATGCCTATATTTAAAAAAATATGAATGGCATTATCAAATCAATAATCTAAGTTGCTGCTTATGAAGCTAAAACAAAAAGAGAAAATTAAACTCAAAGTAAGTACAAGAAAGAAAATAATATATATTAGAGAAGAAATTAATGAAATAATAAAAGACAAAAATAGAGAAAATTAAGTCAAAACTTTAAAAGAATCAATAAAATTGATAAACCCTTAGCAAGACTGATCAAAGGACATACATGTTTCATGCATACACACGCAGAGAGAAACAGAACAGATAACAATAACATGAATGAAAGTGGCAGTTGCACAACAGATCTACAGACATTCAAAAGATAATAAGGGATATTATAAGAAACTTATGCCAATTGTCAGGAACTGCGAATGGTCTTGAATTGTCAAGAACTGTGAAGATTTCACTCTATTTGCAAGCTTACAGTTTACCCTGCCAGTTTCAAGTATGTTGGCAGAAGACACAAGACTCCTGGGTTAGAGACTAAGGACTTTATTACTCATGACACAGCAAGCCACATGAGCTTCGAGTTTGAGTCCATTCCCCATTAACCTTCAAGTTCCATGGAGTGCCATGAGCAGGTGAGGGTTGTGCACACAGTTGGTTTGTGTCAGAGCTGAGAAACCCCAAGGCTAGGAAACCTCAGTCTTAGATAAAGAGTTGCAGGCAAACCTACCTGAACTTTGTCCCGGAGACATGTATCTCACTGGTTAGCAAACAAACCTGCTTTCTGCTCCAGAAAGAGGAGCTATCTCTGTCTTTCAAGAATACTTGCCATATAAACATCTTGAAAAAGATAGTCTGGAACAAAAGCTATCAGTGTTTCTGTTCACAAGACATGCAGAAATGCAACAGACCCATGGAGAATTCCTGCCAGTACGAATTAGGTGAATTGGACAGATTTCTTAAAAAATACAACTTGTAAAAACTGACACAAAAGATGTAGAAAATTACTCAGTACCTAGTTAGTGAATTGAATTTACAATGAAAACATTCCCACAAAGAAATTTTAGGTTTTATGAGTGTACTCTATCAAAAATTTTAAGAAGAAAACTGTTGCAGAAAATAGGAGTAAACGTTTTCCATTTTTTTATGATGCTAGCATAACTCCAATACCAATATTTAACAAAACACTTTTTAAAGTTACAGACCAATATCTCATAGGAACACAGATTTAAATAAACCTAACAAAACATCAGCAAATTGAATCTAGCAATACACAAAAAGCATGACCAAGTTAATTCTCCTCCAGGAATATAAAGTTAGTTTATTATTTGAAAAATCAATCAATAATTGAAAGTAATGAAATAAAGGGTTAAAAATATGATTACCTTAATAAATGCAAAAAAAGCATTTGACAAAATTTACAGCCTGTTTATGATAAAAATTCTCAGAAAATGAGGAATAGAAGGGCACTTTTTCAATGTGATAAAGGCCATATATTGAAAACTTATAACTAATGTCATATACCATAAAACCATGGACACCTTTCCTCTATAATCTGCAACAATCTAAGTGATTGTAGAACAATATCTCTTTGTGGCTTTAATCTGCATACCCATGACAATAAATGATGTTAAAAATATTTTTGTGTGCTTATTGGCGTTTCATAAATATCTTTTTTTAAGTCTTTTGTTCATTTTTAATTGGGTCATTTGTCTTTTTATTGCTTATTTGTAAAGAGTATTTTATATTTATCGTTATGAGTTCTTACCACTTCTATTAAACATTATACTGAAATCTGGTCTAGTGCAATAAGAAAAGAGAACGAGATAAAGAGATTAAAGAGGAAAATGTAAAACTGTCACTATTTGCAGACTACGTGATTACATACATAATCGTACATTTAAAACACTCATTGTAATTTACCAAAAACTACTAGAACTGACAAGTGAATCTAGTAAGGTAGTATGATACACAATCAATTTACAAATTCATTATATTTCCATATACTAGCAATAAACAATTGGAAAAGAAAATTAATTTTAAAATACTGTTTATAATAGCATCTAAAAAATCAAATAACTAGAAATTAAACTCAAGAAAAATATGCAAGACGAGAACACTGAAAATTACAAAAGATTGCTGAGAAAAATTAAACACAAATAACTTGGGAAATATTTATGGTTTTCATTATTTGAATGATTTAATATTATTAAGATATCCATTATCCCCAGATTTATCTACAGATCTACTAAAATCACAAATTCAGCAAAATTTTTTGAAGAAATTTGAGCTGATCTTAAAAATTTTTTAAAAATGTTCATGGTCGACAAGAGCCAAAACAATTTTGGAAATTGAACAATTTGGAGGACTTACAGCACACCAAAACAATAATTTTTATAAAATTATAGTCATCAAAACAATTTAATATTGTGAAAAGGATAGATAAGTAGATTAATGAAACAGAATACAGAGGTATTGACTCACACAATTGATTTTTGACCAAGGAACCAAGTCAATTCAATGAAGAAAAGTCTTTTTGAATAATGGTGGGAGGAAAACTAGATCTCCATACGGAAAAATAAAACAAAAGGAGTCTTGTCATGAGTCTGCCACCACTACCATCCCCCAACCTCTCTACTCCCTCACTCCACCTCTACTCCTGCCATGTGACTCATTTTCTCTTTTCTGGAGTGTTGATGGCTGCTCATGGCTCAGGGCTAAGTACCTTCCTCTCCAGGAATTGTTTTGGCCAATGCATGTCACAACTTTCCCTGGTGGCAGCCCAAACCCAGTAACTCGCCAATGCAGAGGGACAAAAGCCCAGCTCTCTTGCATCATTTAGGACAATGCTAAAGGGCTACTTCAAATATCAAGCTCCTCACAGAATTAGCTGAGGTCCCTGTTGCATCACAATTCAACCTCCCCTCCACCCAATTTTGCTTCCTTCCCCCCTCACAAGTATTTTTCCTGTGAGCACTCCCTAATAAACCTTATGCATGCAAATCTGTTGCATGGAGAATGCAATCTTTGACAAACGCAACCCTTACTCCATACAGACAGAAAGAAATCATTTGATTTGGATTGTAAATCTAAATGCAAAAGCTTGACTGTGTAATTTCTAGAAGAACTCCTGGGAGAACATCTTTATGACTTTGGACTAGGCAAAGATTCCTTAGGACAGAAAATACGCTACACATGAAAGGGAAAAATTGACAAATTGGATTTCATCAAAATTAGAAATGTCTGATCACCAGAAGACACCATCAAGAAAATGAAAGGCAAGCCACAGACTCAGAAAAAAAAGAAACAAAGCAAAACAAAAAACAAAACCTTACAAGGGATGTATGTGGGAAAAAAACCTTCACATCCATAAATATAAAATATTCTTTATAAATAAATAAAGCCAAATGACCTAGTTAAAAATGGACAAAAGACTTAAAAAAAGAAATTTATGAAAGGCCAATAAACACATAAAATGTTGTTTAACATCATTATCATGGAAATGCAAATTAAAGCCACAAAGAGATACTGTTTTACAAATCACTTAGGATGGGTAAAATTTAAAATGATTGACAATATAGGGCAAGGATATGAAGCACCTGGAGCTTACATACATTGTTGATGGAATGTAAAATTCTATGAAAACTTTGAAAACTGTTTTTTACTTTCTTATAAAGTTAAACATATTTCTACCCTATGCTCAACAATTCCACTCCTAGGTAAGAAATGAAAGCATGTATCCACAAAAGACTTGTATAATCACTTTCCTAGCAGCTTTATTCATATTAGCCAAAAAGTAGAAAGAACCCACATACCCATCAACAGAAGAATAGATAAATTGTGTTATATCCATTCACTGGAATACTATTCAGCAATAAAAAGAAATGAACTACTGATATACACAGCAATATAAATAGGTTCCAAAATCACATCAAGCAAGAAAAGCCAGACACAAAAGAATCATGGTGTTTGATTTCATGTATATGAGGTCTGACAAGAGAAGAAGAGATCTGCGGTGATATAAATCAGAAAATAATTGCCTCTAATTGATTATAATGAGGCATGATGAAATTGCTGTTACAGTTGAAATGTTCTAATGTGTTTTTACTTGCAGAGTTTTAGAAAGGGTTCAGAAGAACTGGACTCCTCAAATAAAGGACACAGCAAATACTGAACACAAAAACCATATAGGCAGCTCTATGAACAAATTTCAATGACCCGTATATGTTTTTTTTATAATCCCCTCCCTTAACTAACTACTTGAACTTTTTGGGTTGTTTCCCAGAAATGATGGAATTTTTACAAGGCAAAGGAGTTGAGATTCCAAAGGTTCCTGATGTCAAGACACCTGTCCTAATGCAAGTGGCCCCTGATCTCTGTTGGTTGGGGAGACAGATTTGAGACTCTTTCTCCTGCTCTCCCAACAGACATCTTTGCATTAAAATTCCTTCCTTCCTTGGCAATCTTCGTTTTCTCAATAACTGGATCTTTGTACAGTGAGTAACTAGATCTGGGCCGAAATCCCCTTTGCTGTTTCAATAACAAACCCACAAGGTTACCAAGATTAAATTTAGTTTTTTCAGGGTGAGGGAAACAGCAATTTTCTCACACAGTTATTATATCTCCAAGGTCATCACATAGCTGCCAAATCTAATATCATAAAAAGCAGGGATTACTTTTCCTAAAGAGTTATTAATAGCAACTTAATAGAAAGAATTCAAGGCTTCATTTATTTTGAAGACTAGTGCTAAACAGAGTGCCCCTTTATTGTTTTTCCTTTGTTTTGTTTTTATTTATCTCAGGATGCAAAGTGCTTGTTTTCATTTTCGTTACTTGTTTTATGTTTTTTTTCACTGTGATACATGATATGTTAGATATTTGGTAGCGAGACAAAGGATCGCTTCTGCTTTCTCAAATCCAAAGAGCCCGTCCAAACCCCAGAGATTCTTGGGAAGAATATCAAGGTTATTTTTGTTGTTGTTGTTTTACCACATGCCTTACTCTTTTTTTAATTTTAAAAATTTTAATGGATACATAATATTGTATATCTTTATAGGGTATATGTGATGTTTTGATACAGACATAGAATGGGAATTAATCAAATCAGGGTAACTGGGTTATCTATCACCTTAGGCACATCATTTCTTTGTGTTAGGAACATTCCAATTCTACTCTTTTAGTTATTTCAAAGTATGCTATGCCCTAACTTATTGTTGGTTATAGTCACTTCGTTGTGTTATCAAATATTGTTCATTCCATCTAACTATATTTTTGTACCCATTGACCATCATCACTTTATTCCCTCCTCCCCATTACCCTTCTCAGCCTCTGGTAACCATCATTCTACTCTCTGTCTCCATGAGATCAGCTGTTTTCAACATTATCTCCCGTATGTGAGTGAGAATATGAGAGATTTTTCTTTCTGTACTTGCACATGCCTTATCTTGATAAGTAAAAGTCCTCCCTATGGTCACTAAGAAATCAGGAAGAAATATGATGAATCCTATTTTAATTGGAGTAGTCTTCTCACAGATTTCCTTTTGTGGTTTTATACTAGGAGTAGTAAGTATCATTGCCCCTGAAGAAGCATTTGGAGATGTGTGGGAACATTTTTTTTTTGTTGTGATAGTAACAGAGTAGCACTACTAGTATTTCACAGTTGGAGACAGGAGTTACTACATATCCTGTAATGTACAAAATCATCCTGAATAATGAAGGATCTTTCCAATGAAAATGCCAGTCACACTCCGCCTTAATCACTTAGGTACTGTTGTAACAAAATACCATAGACTCAGTGGCATAAATAACGAGAATTTATGTTCTCACAGTTCTGGAGGCTGGAAACTCCAAGATCAAGGTTCTGGCATGATGTGGTTTCTGGTGAGGGCTCTCCTCCTGGCTAGCAGATGGCAGCCTTCCCACCATGTCCTCATGTGGTAGAGACAGTGTAAGATCTCTGGCATCTCTTCTCATAGGCACTAATCCTATCAGATTAGGACCTCACCCTTATGACCCCACTTGACCTTACACTACAATACATAACACTAAGGGTTAGGGCTTCCATATATGAATTTGGAGTGGACACAATTCAGTCCATATTGAGAACAGTAGACATTAATCTGTTCCAGCTTAGGGTTATACCAAGACATTAAAACTAGTATTACTTCTTTAGGATAAACAAAAATAATGCCTTCAGGCTAAATCTAAACTTCTAATCATGGCATTCAAGACCCTTTATATCCCAGCCCAAACTATTTTTCCAGGCTCCTGGCCAGTTCAAATTGCTCCCTATTTCCCTAACTCCATTCTCACTTTTAGACCACTTGGCCTTTATTCATGTTATTCCCTCATCCTGGAATGCTCTTCCCTTTTCAGTCTAAGAAACACCTACTCATCCTTAGAAGACATAGCTCCCATGCCATCCTCTTTCCAGTTTTTTCCTCATCACCATCACTACTATCAGAATTAATTTCTTCTTTGGATTGTATTGAAGTTACTTACAGCCTGTCTCTTCTGACAGAGTTTGATCTTTATATCTCTAGCATCTAACAGTACAAGGTACATGCTTAACAAATGTTTCTTAAGTTGCATTAAAATTTAATTGACATCTGGCCAGGTGTAGTGGCTCAAGCCTGTAGTCCCAGCTACTTGGGAGGCTGAGGTAGGTGGGTCACCTGAGCCCAGGAGTTTGAGGTTGCGGTAAGTTATGATGATACCACTGCACAATGCCTGGGCAACAGAGTGAGATTCTGTCTCAAAATTTTATATATATATTTAATTGATGTCCATTGTGACATCACTTAATTTTATCTATTTCCAACTGTACCTTGTATCTCTTTTTTCTTGGCTTCTTGTTATAGAAAATTATGATTTAGCACCAGCAAAACTCCCATGCCTTCATCTCTTTTCTCTCCATTCTCCTATTATCATGCCAAAACTTTTATACAGTGAGTATTCATTGCTTACTTTATAATAACTGTATATATATGGTAATGGATAATTATATTTCATTTCTTATTTTTAATAGTTTTTATACAAAATATTCTCTCCAACCTATAGTTGGTCCTTGTCTTAGACAAGGCATATCATATTCCTCAAAAGTCCTCACTACCAAAGTTTCAACAATGTTGGTAAAATTTCTCTAATACAAATTTTTACTTCCTTTAAATTTACAATGATCATTTTGTTAAAGGATGAAACTTTCCAAACCATTTACCTGTATGTGAAACAAAGAGGCTAAATTTATTGCTTCCTGTGAATGGAGAGCCGCTCGTAAATCTGTCTCTCTGAACAACACAGACCTTGATATCATAAAGGATTTTAGGAACCATGGAGTTCAGGGATTGGCAGACTTTCTGAAGCAGGCGTGTTTAGAGATTGGCTGACTTTCAGCTGTGGAGGTTGGGGATTAGCTGACTTTCAGAAGTGGTTCCTGGAGTGATGCTGTTGTTGATTGGCTGGCCTTCTAGAGTATGGGACTATCACTAATTGATTAGGATGAGTCTAATACTTATGCCGTGGTTACTTGTTTACTACTTTGGGCTGGGGCCAAACAACAGTCTTTGGGGCCTCATTTTCAAATTAAGAGGCAAGACCTTTCCAGTTAGGCATACTTCAGAATCAGCAGTGCCTGTTAAAACACAGATTGCTGGGCATCACTCCAAAACTTATTATTCAGTAGGTCTGGAGCTGCACCCAAGAATATGCATTTCTAACAAGTTCCCTGTGATGCCGATGCTGCTCGGGCAGGGACCACACCTTGAGAACCTCTGAGTTAGAAAATGGAACTGTCGCAAGGGTAAATGATAATAAGAATTGCCCAGGTTTGGTGGCAGTAACCTACAAAATGAACTGGGCTGTAGCTGGATAGAGGAATGCTAACAGGCATGGGTCAAGGACAAAGGCTAACCATGGGAATTATCTCAGGGGCTCCTGGATAGCAGGGCTTAAGAACTATTGGTGTGAAATATCTGCAAGACAGCTATAGAAAAGAAGTTTTGCCCCCCTCCTTCCAAACAGCACATGCATGCCTTTCATTTCTAAATTGTCAGCTAGACAAAGGAAATCACTTTACCTTACTTTTTTCCTTTTTGTAAACACAAAATATACAAATAAAATAGGACTTTCACTCTCCTTCACTTTTGATGTAGCATACATAAATTTTGCCATTGCTAATTAGCACATCCATTCAAGGTGGTAGATACTTTATACATCTAAGCAAGCAATTTAATGCCTTAAGGAAAGGAAGATCCCCAGGGGGAGGAAATGTGCATCACCAATTCCTAACACATGAAAGATGTATGTTGAAAAATCAAGGTCCCTGCCCAAATGTGCAATATATTTTTTGTCTTAAATCCATTCCAGCACAAGAAATATGATTTCAACTAGATTAAAGATTTTTCTTCCCTTAAGAAATGTGATAGTTGCCAGCTAGTGATGGAGTTTCCAGAATTCTTTTCCCAATGCTTAACAGATGAATTTATTGGATGGAAAAGTAAGAGCAAATCTGAGCTTCTCTGGAAGCATGCCCAAACTCAGCAACAGTGATATTAATAAGTGTCACATGGAAGCATGTATAAAATACAGGAGAAGAGTGTAGTAAACACTAAACCACTAAAAAGGCAGCAAAGTCGAGCCTATCTAACCTTGATGGAGTATGGGAATCAGTGTGTGAGCCTTCCCAATCCATCAGCATTCCTTGGTGGCTCATCAGTGTAACCGTAAGGAATGAGGGTGTCCTCACTGAAGTAATGAATGCTCAAGAACACAGCATGTCAGTCTTTTTGTTCTCTACAAAGATTATGACAGCTCTAGCCCCCCACAATGTAGATCTCTACAGAATGTTGCGGACTACCCATTTTTGGAAGCACCAATAGCTTTAGGAGAAGTTCCCCAAAAGTTGGAGACTGTACCTATCTTCATTTTGAAATGATAGAATCTTTCTTAATGGTGGAAAAATGCAAGGGACTGTGCACAGAGATTTGTACTTCTCCATACTTTTAATTCCAAACCACTGACAGTTGATGGCTCTTCCAAAATAAGTTCTCTAAGCTTAATTCTGCCTGTGTAATGGAGAGAATCATTTACCAGGTGTGCAAACTTTCAGCCAGAGTTGCACTCATTTTAACAGTATTTTATTTTTGGATTTTACATGGAGGGTAATCAAGCCTTCTGCAGGTAGGTTGTGTTCTTTTAAGTTTCTCTAATGAGTCTCACAGACAACTCCCAAAGGCCCACGATGGCACAGATTTTCTATGTATATACAACTTGTGTACTTTCTTTTCAGTGAGGGATATGCTAGACTGGTGGGATTTTATTTATTCAACACACACCTGTGCACTTACCCTGTGCTGGACACTGTTCCCTGTGCGGGGCTTCCTAAGTGGGTCATGTCCTCAGTCACCTATGAGTGTGACCTTCTGCTTCCCTACTAGCTGCTCAAACCTGACATTACACAAGTAGAGTTTCATTCCTTTAGTTCAAAACAAACAGGGCCTTGTTTTTTGTTAAAAATGCAAGCAATCTTGGACAAGTAACATGGTCATCTAATCTGTGCTGCCATTTAACCCAGGAGTGTGAATGCTTTCCAAGAAATAGGTTTTGGTTAGGGGAGGATGAAAAGCCCAGGATGTAAAAGGGTGGGGAGAAAAGCAACCAGCATGAGCCTGGGGACACGTAAGCCTCATTTCACTTCTACCCTACTCAAGGCCTCAGCCCTAGTGCTCCATGTTTTTGTGCATTTTACAAATGTCTGTATTTGCTTATCAAAGTATAGTCCCTTAGCAAATGCTATTGAAATCACATGGGAGACTGGTCTAGATAAACAGGACACAAAATATAATAGACAAGTTGAAAACCTATGTGTGATTCACTGTCACCACCTCCACCCCCACAAAACCTAGCATCTTATTGGTACCTCCAATAAACATTGGTAGTTGAATGCCTACTATGTGCCAGTCACTGTGCAAAGTACAGCAGAATAAAACACACAGGTCCCTCCCTCAGAGTTTACATTTTAGTGATGGAGACAGATGTGGAAAGTAGTCATTTTAACATTTTGTAATGAGTATAATGAAACATAAGAATGTGCCTGAATAGCAGGACATAATTGGGGCATCTAACCTAGTTTAGGGAGGGCTATGAGGGACAAGTAGGAATGAGCCAGGAGTAAGGGGTTTAAAGTCAAGAGTGGGAATATGATTTGAGGCAAAGGCAACAACACACAAAGTTCTGGAGTGAGAATAAGCCACGCCTTGACCCATCTGGAATGTAACTACTGTATGTACACAGAGATGTTTAGAACTTGATGATCATAATGGACCGACTTTGCAAAAATAATCTGTGTAACTTATCATTTTGAGGTCTCAAAAAAGAAACTGAAAGTTATTTTCTTATGTTGGAGGGAAGGCTGTTACTTTCCTGCTCTCTGACCCACAGTACTTTCCACTCTACTTGGACATTTAAAAGGTCTTTCGCTTTTCTAATGAAAGCTGTTCTGCATTTCCAGAGAACTACAATAAAAACCCAGCTGAGTTCTGCCAGGCTGGCCCCAAACATGGACTGCACTTCCCTCCTACATGTTCTCTCCTTTCTGACAATGAATGTCTTCCCTAAAGATGAAGCAGAGTCTTATTAGATAAAAAGTAGAGTCCATAAAACAAAATTTCTACTAGTATCAGACAGGGTCCAATTAAGAGACAGCAATCTCATCAGTTATTTTTAAAAGAGAAATTTAACTTTGGAAGGCCAAGGTGGGAGAATCACTTGAGGCCAGGAGTTCAAGACCAGCCTGGGCAATATAGCAAGACCCTGTCTCTACAATAAATTTTTAAAAATTAGCTGGGTGTGGTGGTGTGCACCTGTGGTCCCAGCTACTCAGAAGGCTGAGGCAGGAGGATCACTTGAACCCAGGAGTTTGAGGTTGCAGTGAGCTACGATGACACCACTGCACTCTAACCTGGGTAACAGAGTGAGATTGCATCTCTAAAAATAGTAAATAAATAAATAAATAAGAGGGAAGTTAATATTAACAATTGTTAACTAAAAAGAAAAAAAGAAGAAGAACACTATAGCAACATGAAGTAACCACTGCAGAAAGTAACTACCACTCCTAAAAATAAAGAGAAGGAACCAGGGGAAGAGGATGGAATTACTGAAACTTAGATGCTTGGAGGAAGGGCTCTTCTGAGGCAGGTTGCTACTCAGCTCGTGTTTTGAGAGTTGGAAACACTGCAAACTGGTTGCAACTGCTGCTACTGGAATGAACTGCTGTTGCAAAGATGAAGAAGCTTTTCTAGGTGACACAGGAACAAGGGAGAAGAAGGATGCCCACAGGAAGCAAACAGGAAGGAGAAAGTCCATTTTTCCTGTTCCAGCCTTATAGTGCCTCTAGCACCCTCTACTGGCAGAGCCAAACATGGAGTCCTATCCAACAACAGCAAGGAGCTTATAGAACGGTAGACTTAAACTCAAGAGATAACACCTAACACTCTTCTATTCCTTGAGAAAAGGATGCCCTTAGTAAAAATAGACTGTAACTTCTGAATTTCAAATCAACATTGGTGTCCAAAATCACAGGGAAAAGAGAACATCAAGTATAAGTACAACAGGTTTTGTAAGAGTTAGCCACCACTTAAACAAGGCACAAGGAATGATGATAAAGGTAATTTTCTCAGAGGTGGTGGATCTTACTTTAAGTCAAATGTGGTAGATTTAGTCATTGGTCCCAAATGTTTCTTACCCTGCAGTAAAATCATACAGCCACACCCTCGCCTGGCTTCATGGTGGACTGAATGTACTCTACCAGTTCTTGGTTTGTGCTCTGACATGTGACTTGCTTTAATCAATGAGATATTAGGGAATGTGACAAGGGTAGAAATGAACTTACACAATTGAGCTTCTGTACCTTGGTGATCTACCATGAGAATTACATACCCCAGTGTAGCTGCTGCCCTTTCAACCTTGGCCCCAGAATGAGTATGTGTGGATTATATCACATGCGCTGGGTAGCCACTGGTCCAAGGAAGAGGAGAGATGCACATAACAAACTTGAACTCCGCCTGAATCCTGGCTAACCTAGCCAAGTAATTCAACCTACAGACCTCTGAATATAAGGAAAAAAATCTGTCATGGTAAGCCTTTGAGTTTTGAAGTTTGTTACACAACATTACTGTGGCAATAGCTGACTAATATATTGTTGCTCAGGCTTCACTGATATGTCAGTAGATCTAACCAGTAAACAAAAAACACTGATTATTTAATAAAGAGAGATTTAATGCAGAGAAGTTGTTACACAGGGGATAGGAAAAGCTAAGAACACAACTACAGAGATTGAGGGAAATCTACCGCTGGGCTAGAGGGGAAAAGTGAGAAGATAGGGATCTCCCAGTGGAAAATGAAACTCTGATAGGCCTATCTGGTAGGAACAGGAGCCACAAAAGATATATAGCCAACTGCCAGAGATTCTACTGGAGGCACAAAAGATACACAGCCACAGCCAGAAATTCCACTGGAGGCATAGAGAGAAGAGGAGAAATACCCTGTTTTCTCCCTTCCTTCTACCCTCCAATATCCCAGTATCCTACTAGTGCTTCTCATTGGCCAAACCATCCAGAAACCAGTTAATACAGAAGCAGCCTAAGAAATGTAGCTTTCAGGAGACCACGTATCATACAGAGCTGAATGACGGAAGGAAGAGGACTAGATCTATGGGAGATTCTCTAATCAACATTAATTCTCATCTTGCTTGACCACAGAACAGCCAGTCTTATACATCCCCCTTTAAGAAATTTCTAGAATGTGCCCAGTGTGCTTACATGCATTAATTAATCAGACCTGATTATTGTCACTGCAGTAGCTGATCAAGTTAGGACTCAGGCCCCAACAGTTTTACTGTGGTTCCACTTCAAGCCACAATTCTGCTTCTGAGGCCACTACTGCTGTGCTGCCATGTTCCTGGAGCTGAAACTCCAACATGCCCTGATGCTGGTAGAATCAGAACTCAGTAGAGCCCTAATGCCAGCAGAGCTGGTGTAGTACCACCTCTCTCCAAGGTGGGGGATCTACACCATTGATTTTAAGAAATGAAAAGGAACACATTATAGATGGTCCTTGACTTACGATGGGGTTACATCCTGATAAACCCATCATAAGTTGAAAATGTCATAAGTTAAACATGCATTTAATACACCTAACCTACTAAACATAGCTTAACCTAACCTACCTTACACATTCTCAGAGCACCTACATTAGCTGACATTTGGACAAAAACATCTAACACAAAGCCTATTTTATATTAAAGTCTTAAATACCTCATGTAATTTATTGAATACTGTACTAAAAGTGAAAAATGGGATGGTTATGTGGGTACTCAAAGTACAGTTTTTACTGAATGCTCATATCGCTTTCACACCATAGTAAAGTCAAAAAATTATAAGTTGGAGACCATCTGTACTTTTGTTTTTAACTTAAAGAAAAGGAAGTCTCAGAGCTAGGTTGTGTGAGTCCCAAAACATTATAGCATAGTGATAAAGCTTTGTTATTTTTTCCTACTGCATACAACTTACGCTAGGGGTGACCAGGGTCAAATTAGCTCTCATATCAGCCACCAAACCATTCATGGAAACATGATTCTCTGTCAATGTTTAGGGTCTTCATCACGCCTCACATTTTCTTCATTTATGGAGAGTTCCCTTGGAGATCCCTGATGGCCTTTTCTATGATATGGCCTCAATCAGAGCCCCCCAAATTATTAGACATGTTTGTATATGAGTAAACCACCAAAATTAAAACCATGGATAGAGTTTAAGTATTTCCCCAGAAGGTTGCTCTCCCCTTAACCTCCACACCCTCGAGACCCTCAGACCTGCAGAATAGATACCCTAGTAGCTTCACAGAAGACCCTGGGCTGCCTCACCCTCTTTGAGGGCAGACACAAAATGAATGAGACCACAAGTACATCCTTCTGTTGTGAATCTGATGAAGCAACTGTTAATAGCGGAGAACCGACCATATTCACTAGCCAAAGAGTCCAGACCCCAGCTCCTGCCCAAATGAGTTACCCTACTTTGCTTGTGTTTGGAGCTAAAGGAATCATGGAGGTTTCATTTAGAAATTTAATTTTAAATTTGAGAAAACTGAAGTTGAGAAACATAAAATGATTTGGCCAAGACACAGGGTTAGATAGTGAGATGCAAAGAGGCATTTAAATAAGCCAGATAAACACAAACTAAGGGAGAGTCAGTGGCAGGCAGAAGTGGATTAACGAAATGCTGGAAAAGAAAATAAAAAGACTAAAAAGAAAGTAACTTAACCTAAAGAAGTAAATCCAGGAGAATTAAAAGATTATCTATCTATCTACCTATTTATCTATCTGTCTATCATCTACCTATATTTGGGCTATGATGAAAGAGTTCTATTTTCCTCAAGAGCCATATCATGCCTCCTGTTAATTACTCTCTTCTTGAGTAGTAGAATTAATCAATTCACCTCTTCCCCAAACTAAATAAAAACCTCTCAAAATATAAACATATATTAAACTAATAATACTGAGTGAGGATTCACTGTATTTAGCAGGGCCTAACACAAAGCAAGAGAGACAGGCCAGCCTCCTGCATTAGGAATGAGACAGGGTTATTGTGGTGGCTCCTCCACTAACCAGAGATGTATTAATAGTCTCACCTCAGGCCAGTTGTCTTGCTGTCCTGTGTCTGTTTCCCCATTTCTAGAATGTGGCTAACCCAGTGAGCCCCATTGCTCTTGTAGCATTGCTGCTAGAATCACACTGGGCATGAGATGGTTTTTAACTCTTCGCTTTCTTAGGATCAAAGGAATACCTAAGGAGAAAAAAGTAAGCCATGGAAATACAGATTATTATTGTTTTATATGTTTATATATATTAATTTTAATAATCAGAAAATAAAAAGAAATAGAAAGCATGGTTTTATTGGAGTTTAAGATAGTAATCATTCCCGTTTTCTTCTCTGAGCCCAAAATTAATTAATAGATACAGCAGTTTTTCAAAAATCTGGTTAGTTGTAAAAAAAATTATATTGAAGAATATAGCTTGTACTTGGAGTCAATATAGGCTTCCTAATACCTTCCTTTTCTCCCCTTAACCTCCACATACTCAAGACCCTCAGACCTGAAGGGCAGATACCCCACTAACTGCACGGAAGACCCTGGGCTGCCTCATCCTCTTTGAGGACAGACACAAAACAAATGATACCACAGGTACCTCCTTTTATACAATACATTGACTCCATCCAGCAGTGGCCCACTGGACACCTGACCCTCACTATCATGCAAAACAGATAAAGCTTCCTTCTCTTACTTTAGACAGGTTGGAATTTCTATTTTGCTGGCCAGGAAAAATGAGCAGTGATGGAGAGAATGTTTCCTTCATAGGTCCCTGCCGTACAAGAAAGTCTGCCAGAGACTGTGGAAACAAGAAGGCTATGGGTGCAGGCTGGCAGTGTGCTACGTTTAATGGTGCTCCCTACGTTGCATGGACAAGACACCAGAATGAAGAGTGGAGCGGAGACAACAGAAATGATGCTGATGCCTGCCCAGGCTGAGCCTAGGCTGCCCAAGCCAAGAGAAGTTAGGGTGTGAAAGCCAAGAGGAAAAAGACCAGCTGACCCAACAGTAGATGTCTAGGGATTCTGTAATTTCCTATATGGTTAACTGGAAGTTAGAGTTTGAAAATGAAGTCTTTTTTTTTCCCCTAACTTTTGATAGCTAAAGAGGGCAGATCTTCACAATATTGAGGAGGAAGCAGCTGCATATTTTGGCAACCGTTTAGAGGAAAAGAGTGAATATATGAAATATTGCTGCAAGAACATAAAAGAGGAATCTAAATAGACAGCCAAGAAAAGAGTGAAGAGCAGAGAACAGTAAATTTAGGGGGTCTCCATATGACGTGGTTTCTCAAAGATGATCTATAAAAAAATAACAGTCAAGGAGCAAGGAGAGAGGGACAGAAGCAAAAGGCTCGGAACAGTGAGCACCAAATTGAGGAAAAACTTTCCTGAGAGACACTTAAAAAGTAATCAGAGAAACAGACTCAAGACCCAGAAAGGGCAGTTTGTCTGGAGCTTGAAATGGAAAGAATCACAAGGAGACGCCATCTACTATGTCAAACTCTTAATGGACCGAGAAATCTGCTGTGCTAATAGCTCTGCACCAGTTGTTTGCATGAGATTCTGAACTAGTCCAAGTGACTTTGCCAAAGTGCAATTTCCCATTTTAAACACAGAACAAATAATAATTTCAAGGTGTATGTAGCCTTAGAGCTATCAAGTTGACTCATTGGAAAGAAGCCAAGGAGTTTGTATCCTCAAGAGTTTTCTCATAGGATTCTGAGAAAGGCTTGATTAGCCACTTCTGTAACACACCTTTCCCCCGCTGCCCTTCTCACCTTCCTTCAGAGCATGCTTTGCCTTCTCTGGTAGGTCATTCCTGTGGGGTGCTATATCACCGCTTCACTGTTCTTCTCCCTTATCTGGTATATACCCATAGATCTGACATGGATACAGAGAATTAATTGTTGATATAAATTTAGAAGTTTCTGTGACTTTAGATGACCCTCTGTTCTTAGGCTAGCTACTTATCTTACTTGGATAAAAGGTGTGCTATTCGTAGATAATCAAAAGGCAGATTTTGCTGAAAGCAATCCTAAAAACTGTCATTGGGATCTGAAATTAAAATCAAATCAAAGCCCATCTGATAAAAGTAGCAATCATTAAAGGGTATTATTAACTCTGAACTTTCACTGAGTAAGGGATCATTTAGTCAAGATTTAAATGTCTGAATTTCTAAATAATACCATTTGGAATAGATCCTCCTCTGCTATGCAGCCTTGTAGAGGGATGAAGAGGAGGACTGATCAAAATATTCTGGACTATCTGTTGTAAGGAATGGAAGAAAATCAAAATTTAATGAGACGCTTCTAAATGCCATAAACGTTGCCAGCTGATTTTGTATACTTTATCTCATTATGGCGTGGGTATCACTACCTTCACTTTAAAGGTACATGAGTTTATATTCAAAGAGTTTAAGTCACTCATTGAAAGTCACACAACTGTTAAGAAGCAAATCCAGAATCCATGCTCCAGGCTGTTTAACCTTGCATTCACTTCCTCATAATCATCTCGATTAACACAGAAAAAGCCTTCAACAAAATCTAACATCTGTTCTTAATAAAACCTCTCTCAACAGCTTAGTTATAAAGGGAAATTTCCTCAATGTAATAAAGGCTATTTATGAAAAACCCACAGCTAACATTGTAATTAATGGGGCAAAACTGAAAGCTTTTCCACTAAGATCCAATACAAAGCAAGGATGCCCACTTTTGCCATCCCCATTCAACAAATATACCGAAAGTACTAGGAAGAGCAATTCAATAAGAAAAAGAAATAGGCATACAAATTGGAAAGGAAGAAGTAAAGTTATCTCTATTTGCAGATGATATGATCCTATATGTAAAAAACCCCAAAGATTCCACACACAAAAAAACCTGTTAGAACTAATAAATGAATTCACTAAAGTTGCAGGTTACAAAATCAACATATAATAGCAGTATTTTTAAACACCAATAACAACCTAACTGAAAAAAATTTTAAATCCCATTTATGATAGCATCAAAAAAATGCTTAGGCATAAATTTAACCAAGGAAGTAAAAGATCTGTATGTTGAAAACCATGATACATTGATGAAAGGAATTGAAGAAAATATAAAAGATATTCTGTGCTCATTGATCAGAATAAATATTGTTAAAATATCCATTTTACTCAAAGCAATATACATATTCAATGCAATCCCTATCAAAATCCCAATAGCATTCTCATAGAAATAGAAAAAACAATCCTAAAATTTGTATGGAAACAAAAAGACTCCAAATAACCAAAACAATTCTGAGAAAGAATAACAAAGTTGGAGGCATCACACTTCCTGATTTAAAATAATGCTAAAAAGCTACTGTAATTAAAACAGAATGGTAGCAGCATAAAAACAAACACATAGACCAGCAGAACAGAATGGAGAACCCAGAAATAAATCCAACCATGTACGGTCAACTAATTTTTGATAAGGACAGCAAGAGGATACAGTGGGGAAAGGATAGTCTCTTCAATAAGCAGTGCTGGGAAAACTGGATTTCCAGATGCAAAAGCATGAAATTGGACCCTTATCTTACACCTTTCACAAACATCAACTCAAAATAAATAAAAGACTCAAACATAAGACTAGAAACTATGAAACTCCTAGAAGAGAGCAATAGAATAAAAGCTCCTGGACACTGGCCTTGATAATGATTGTTTTGGATAACACAACAAAAGCCCTGGCTGCAAAAGCAAAAATAAACACATGGGACTACATTGAACTAAAAAGCTTCTGCATAGCAAAGGAAACAATCAAAAAAATGAAATGGCAGCCTACGGATTGGGAAAAAATATTTTCAAACCATATACCTGATAAGAGGTTAATATCCAAAATTCATAAAGAACTCATACAACTCAATAGTTGAAAAATGAATAACCCCATTAATAATAGGCAAAAGACCTGAATAGACATTTCGCCAAAGAATGCATAAAAATCACTAACAGGTATATGAAAAGGGGCTCAACATCATTAATCATCAGAGAAATGTAAATCAAAACTGCAATGAGATACCACCTTACACCCATTAAGATGGCTATTATCAAAAAGTCAAAAGATAACAAATATTAGTGAGGGTGTGGAAAAGAAGGAACCCTAGAACACTATTGGTGGAAATGTAGATCGGTATAGCCATTATGGAAAACAGAATAGCAGTTTCTAAAGAAATTTAAAATAGAACTACCATATGACCCAGCAGTCCTTCCTGTGGGCGTATATCCAAAGGAAATGAAAATATCTTTACCCACTTCGTAAAGATACCTGCACTGTCATGTTCACTGCAGCATTATTCACAATAGCCAAGATATGGAAACAACCTAAGTGTCTTTCAACAGATGAACAGATAAAGAGACTGTGGTATACATACACAATGGAATATTATTCAGCCCTAAAAAGAACAAGACCTTTGCCATTTGCCACAATACGAATGAGCTTGGAGGACATTATACTAAGTGAAATAAGCCAGACACAGAAAGAAAAACATTGCATAATCTCACTTATATGTGAAATTAAAAAAAAAAAAAACAAATATACAGAGACAGAGAACAAAACTGTGGTTACCAGGGGGTCGAAGTGGGGGATGGGGAGATGTAGGTCAAAAGATACAAAGTGGCAGATATGTAGGATAAATAAGTATAGAGATCTAATGTACAACATGAGGACTATAGGTAATAAAATTATACTATATTTGTGATTCATACTAAATGAGATTTCAGAAAAGAAATGGCAACAATGTGAAATGATGGATATGTTAATTTGCTTCACTATAGTAACATTTTTACTATATATATGGATGCCATAGCATCATGTTGTATTGTACACACAATAAAATTTATTAAATTAATAAATAAAATATATACTAATCAAAACTGACTAAAGTATATTGAGTTAGTAGTGTCTGAGGTTTTAAGTATCTTTGCTCCTCACTTGCTTCTCACTAAGAAATAATAATGATGATGATGGTAATAATACTAATAACTATTGACATTTATTGACTGAAACACTGTTGTTGGTACCCCATGAATGACATTACATGGATGTCTGGTTTTTGTTGTCCTATCTACCCTGTAATGCTGGCTCTTTTGATACTTCCATTTGACAACTAAACACACTGAAGCTTGGAGAGATTTAATAACTTGCATACAGTCACATAGCTAGTAAGTGGCCAAGTGGGGTTCTAACATGGAAGGTCATATTTTCAGTCTGTAACCTTATCATCTGTAAGCAAAGATACGCTGTTACATATTTATCAACCAACACTTACGGGGGGTGATTTGTTCCATAAATTTCTATTTCTGTGCTATAATTTTCCCCAACATGGCTGACTTCAAACTATCTGTGTGACATCTCTGGCTCACAGTCTACCTGAAAATTTAACAGTCAGCTCTTGTGAGCCTGTACCGACAGGCTCTACGCAATGCCAGGCATATGTTCTTTGATGTATTAATATTAAGGAAATTTATCAATTTGCTCAATGTTTCAATATGCCAAAAAGGCTGAAAAACTAGTGAGACCAAGTATGTTTCAGTGTCACCTGACTGGAGTTGGGTAATATTAGTGTGAACTACAGTGGTTAGTCTTGGAATGAAAGTGGGACTTGATCCCAGGGTCTTGAACAACGGGAGATGTTTGGGGAGGTGGAAAAGGCATCGCAGGGGCAGAGTCATGTGCAAATAGGGGATGTTTAGGAGGCAGTGAGATCAGGCTAACCCTGATAGAAAGTAGCTTGGGGAGAAGAGTCTAGAAAGGAGCCCATTCAACAGAAGGACATTTAAGTTCTTAGATGGGGAGGTGGCTGAGATCTTCAGCTTTCCTGGTTGGCCTGTGGAGGGGCTGAGGGTACCAATCCAAGGCAGTGCCTCTGAACATTGGCATTCGATGTTTTCCTGTGGATCACTCTGGATGCTCAGATTTATAACTTCTCTTTCAACCAAAATCCTCATTTCAGTGGGGTTGCTCTTTATGCAGATGTGAATGATACACATTTGAAATTAATGTGAACCAAAAATATTTCAAAAGACTCTCAGTGTCCCAAATTTGAAATAAGATAAATAAACAAACAAACAAATTCACTTCCATTTCATTTTTCAGATGTTAGTCTTTAGCAGTCCTTAGTTAAGCAAAAACAAAATAGCATGTGTTATTTCATGTTCTTGTCTGGAATTCCGTTGCATACTCAGAAATGAAAACCCCAAATGTGGTACCTAAGCACAGCAGCCTTAGAATTATTTTTCAGGAGCTGGAACTTCATATTCCATCTGAGTTCTTCATTCCCAGAGAAAAATGACCTCTCATAATAGTAGGTCCTGCTGCTCTAAGCTGGTCTTATAGGGTAAAGCCGCCACTCTGATACGCAATTCCAGCCTAGTTCAGCTGCTTTCTGAAAGCATTATCGTCCACAGATACAGATGGAGAGAAAGATGAGGCTGAAATGAAGTCCTTTGTTTTTCTGGGTCATTTTCTGTGTCAGGGAAATGATTCTTAGGACATTTCACACCAGCAACATAATAGGAGACACTGAATCCACAATCATCTCTGGAGAAAGCATTCCCTCTCTCTCGCAGTTGCAAAATCCTTTACCCAAATGCAGGCATGTAAATAACTAGAATAACTAGAGTCAAACTCAGAGCCTCCAGGGAGGAAATTCATAAACACTATGCAAAGTGGTTTATAAATGTCACATTATTATTTTTAAAATGGATTAGACAGGTGTTTATCCACGCTTTTTTATAGACCAAAATGATTTTTTATTCTCAAATCCTTCTCCCGGAGACTGGAAATGGTTACAGGCTGTCTCCAAAGGAGCATGTCAGAGCTGGAAGGAGCCTCAGAGCTCAGCTGGCGCAGCCATCCCATTGTGCTGAGGGCAGGAAAGCCAAAGTGACTTGCCTCAGGTCACATCCTGGATACATTACTAGATGAGCTCGACCCAAAACCCAGGTCTGCCTGCTCTCAGTCTGGCACAATTTTTGTAACAATATTAATTCAGGGAAGCAAGAGACAGAGTGTCATGTAATGACTTGGAATGCTAATACCAAGTCAATAACGCCACTGTGTTTGTAAAAAGTAAATATAAAGGTTATTACATAAACAATACAGATTGATTTAAAAAAATAAAAAAAAAAATGAATAAGAAAAACAATACATGGATGGGGAGAAAACACTGAAACAATTATCTTGCGCCCTAGAGAGAGTCCCTAATTGAAATTTGGTTTCCACGTCTCTGAATGTTTCTATGCTAACACGTGCTTATAAATTGATTCTTCTACACACATGGGACCACACTATAAACATTGTTGGATAAACAGCTTTGCAGTGTATTTCGAACATCTTTCCAAGAGGATATATCTTCATCTACACTATTTTTGTGGCTGAGTAGCATCCTGTGGCATGGCTGCTTCAGAATTCGTTAAGCCATTTCATTCCCTAATGTGAAGCTTCTATGCTGTTTTGATTTTCCACTAACAGAAGCAACAGAAACATGACAAGATAACTAAATGGGCTCGTCCCCCTTCCCCTTGTACTTCCTTAGAGCTGTGTCAGCATGGGCATTACTGACTTCTCCAAGCCGTATCCTCAACTGGCAATCATGCCTCTCTCGCAGGGTCATTTGATGTCTTAACATCATGCAGGAAGTGCTGAACACAGGCTAGTTTGTTAACAACAACTCTTCCATGAAAACCTTTATAGCTAAATTTTCATGCATTTCTTTAATTATCTCCTGAGAATAAATCTTAGAAATTGTATTACTCAAACAAAAAATATGTATGCATTTTTCACGTTAATTGCCAAGTTGCCTTCTTTTTTCTTTTTATTACTTTTAATTTTCCCATTCCCATGTGTTCTGTGTAACCAAGTTACCCTCTTAAAAGACTGTGCCGAGTTACTTTTCCATGAAAAGAACAAGAGTACTTATTACCTTGTTCACATGGTCTCCACACTAGCATTATGATTTTTTTTCCAATCTTTGCAAAATTAAGTAGTTAAAACGATATGTTGTTATTGTTTTATTTTTATTTCCCCATGTGTTGGAGAAGTTAAACCATTTTTATTTATGTTTTAGCCATTTACATTTCTTTCTCTTTTCTTTTTTGCTTTGACTTGTCTCTTGCATAATTTGATCTCTTTGGAATTGGCCATGAAGTCCATATAGCAGCTACTTTAGCTCTTTGGGTCAAGAAAAGAAAAGAAAAATAGTCCACTAGACTATAAGCACCATGAGGGCAGGGACTTGGACTGTTTTTCTCACCTTTATCACTCTCTACAATGCCTCCTTGTGAAACATACCCAGTGGACATTGGTAGAATGGCTGATTGAATAAATGAATGGATGATGGGTAGGGGCCAAAGGATGGTTTCCTAGGGAAGTCTTGAAACAACTGCCAAGGCATATGTCCCCAGGTTTGCCCAGTCTTCTCTTCATTCCATTTGAAGGAAGATATGCAGACTCTGGCCATGCTGCTAGTGGAACTCTTGCCATCAGAAACTCCTTCCCATCGCAAGCATTTTCTTGTTATGTCACCAAGCATGTAGGGTGCCCAGATTCACAGATAAAGAGTAAGAAGACGAAAGCCTGAGTGAGCAGTTAGTGTTCATCAAATAGATGACATTACCTTTGATTTTCATCCATGAATCAGTAAATCTATATTGTGCACCTACCAGGCAAAGGAACGAGGCTCTGGAGGAAGCAAGTATATTAGGAACAGAGAGGCAGGAACAGCACATGACTTTGTCCCTATCCTCAAGGACAGAAGTCCTTTCAGGTGTTCCAGGAGCCAGGCAGGGAAGTAACTGTGGTGATGCAGCCAGGTGGGGGAGAACACCCTTGTCCTAAAGGGGACGGTCACTCCTCAGCTCTAGCCAACCTCTCTGCCTTCCCAAGAACATGGCTCAAGAGTTGCCAGAATCTGGAATGTTATGTGAAATCTCCCGTTTGGATGCTGGTTCCGTTTTTCAAACATTGCGTAGGTCAAACAAAAGGTTAGCTCTGGCCCATGGCAGGTGGCTTGTGACCAGGAAGCTGACAACTCATAGAAAATAAAGGGGCCAACCTGAAAATGAGGAGGGCAGGTGGCAAAGTACAGGGGGTACTGGGGCGGGTGCAGGGTTGTGGGTGAGGCAGCTGCAGACAGAGGTAAGGCATGAAGCTCATGTTGTAGGGTGATATCCAGATAGGCTGAGAGGGCTATGAAAACAGTGAATGAATCCCTCAGTCTTTAAAAACCAGTGACTAACAATGATCTGGTGTGCTGAGCATGGAGGCAGAGTCAGGGCAGAGCACAGTAAGCCAGTGGATATATCCATCGTGAATTCCAGGACCTACTGAATTCAGCAAGACATTAGAGAGGGACAGTTTGAGGAAAATAGCAAGCCCAAGTCTCAGCGGAATATAGAGTCCACTCCAATCTCCACGGCACTGCAATATGGCTCTTACTCTTTGTTCCCCTGAAAGTTACTGACTCTACTGCCCATTTTGGGCATCCACCACTAGGTGTTGTGTAGCAGCCTCAATTAGCCCCACAAAGACTGGCAGCCTTACATTGCAGAATTTGTACTGGCAATCTCCCATGCTACTATTTTCTAAGCCGCTGCCCTTCCTCTTTCTCTTTAGACAGAGACTCGTATATGATGTTCTATTTTTCTGTTTGAAAATGCTCCAGCTGAACACTTGCATGGTTACCATGGCAACTATCAGGTAGCATCGTCTTGTGCCTGAAGCTGAGACTGCCAGCAAGAAAGCCAATACAGTAGTATATTGTTTCTTCCTGGACTAATCTTTTAAACTGTAGCCTGTAGTGTTCCCGTAGTATATTCGATCGGAAGCTTGAGTGGTTTATTGAATTTAATGTGCCACGGCTCTCCTTTGACTGAGCAATCCATTCAGTAGCAGGCGTTTATTTTGAAATTTTCTCCTTTGCAATGAAAAGTACTTTGGGGTGTGTTTTGTGATATCTAAGATTCTAAGAAAGAAAATGGATTTGTACACACAAACAGACTGTCTTTTTAATCTCACACTAGTTGAAGAATTATTCATCTTATTTTGACTGGATCCAGGTGGGCTGTTCGCCAAAACATTTGATTTCTAGATAGTGTATGAATCATCAGGAGAGAGCTAGGTCCTTTCTGTGGTTGGCGAACACTACAAGGAGGCAAGAGGTAAAAGCCAGTCGGTTCAGCCATCCAGTGGCCATCCAGTCCAAGTCCTCCAAAATGTCCCCCTCTGCCTATGTCCTAATAAAGTGCATGTGACTCCCAGCCTTCCTGAGTGAGGGGGGAGGTGAGGTAAGGCGAGGATGGAGGTACATTCACTGCAGAAGGGGAGCAACACAGTGGGACACCATGAGTGGGACTGGTCTTTGGGGTCAAAAAAAAATGAAAGGCTCAATTGTTTCAGAAAGTTTCAGAGTAGCCTAGACATTAGAAGAGAATGCAAGATTTTTATAAGAGTTGTTGTACACTCTTCCTTGGAGCTTTAAAGTTTCAAGAGGAAACCCTTTGGAATCTTTTTGTGGGCTATGCTTCTTTGAGTGTGAAACCATTCAGGACAGGACTGGACTGCACAGGTAATGGCTTGGTGTGCAATATAATGTTTTTAAATAGAAAAAATTTTCTAATAATTTATTGATAAATCCAACTATTAACTAATTATAAAATGTTTAGGATTAGGCTTTGTTAACTAGGGCTCCTCCTCTGTTTTGATTTTTAAAGATCAGCCACATACAATCTTATCATTGGTCTAAGCATGGACCTCTTTGGTAATTTATCATTATTTACTAATTGCTTATTAATAACTTTAATGAACACCCATGAACCCATCATCCTCTATTCACAGTTCTAGATGTTGTGGAAGGCACGAAGGTAAAGGAAACAAGTTGTTCCTTATAATTTGTTGTGGTAGGCTGATAATAGCTCCTAGAACTAGGTCATTTATAAGGAAAATGAATTCATTTCTTGCAGTTCTGGAGGCTAAGTCCGAGATCGAGGGGTCATATCTGGTGAGGGCCTTCTTGCTGGTGGGGTCTCTCTGCAGAGTCCTGAGGTGCTGCAGGACTCGGTCGTGATGAGTCGGCTGATTTTGCTAGCTCAGGCCTCTTCCTTTTCTTATAAAACCAACAGTCCCACTCCCATGATAACCCATTAATCCAGTAGCCCATTAATCCATTAATCTGTCAGTGGATTAATCCATGGGGATTAATGGGCTCTGCCCTTGGGACTTAATCACCCCTTAAAGGCCCCACCTCTTAATATTGCCACATTGGGGATTAAGTTTCAACATGAGTTTTGGAGCAGACAAATATTCAAATCATAGCAGTAGGATATGAGGACCTGCAAAGGCAGCAACTCTGCTAACTAACTGAACATGTTCTCTATGCTAAGCATTTTTCATGCATTATGTCTTTTAATTCTCCAAACAATACTATCAAGCAGGTACTAAAATCATCTCCATTTTATAAATAAGGTAATTGAGTCTTAATGTGTTAGAAAACTTTCTCAAAGTCCTGTTTCTAATTAGTGGTATTCAAGGGATTCAAATACTAAGTACTGAAAAGATCATGGTTCATCCTCTACCTTGTCTCTCATATAACTAAACAGAAAAGGAAACACACACACACACACACACACACACACACACACACATACACACACTGACCTCTAAAGTACATATCATCCATGTATGCTGAAATTAAAACATCTTCTTTCTAGATATTCTAATAGAAAAATTCTGGATAATTTTATTGAAGTTTCAGTTTTCTGTATCCTTGGGGCCTTCCCTTTGCCGGTACTCTATACCATACTTCACCTTCCTAATAAGAAAACCGCTATGTCTGCCTGACACAAGAATGTGTAAAAACCTTCAGGAAACACGGAGTAGACCGGTTTGGGGATGTATAGCTGTTTGCATCAGACAGTCACAGGAAAGGAAAATAGAATTTTCATTCAAGCTAGATTGTAGAGAATATAGACAGTTCAGTCTAAAGGGTCTGGACTCCATCCTATGATTGGAAGTTGGTGAAGGTTAATAAGAAAAGATAATTAGACTAGTAACTAGGAGGACACTGGTGACCTTTGAACTTTTAGTGTTTGGGGTGCAGATAACGGCAGATTACAGGGACTTAAGGAAGAACGGGCAGTGTGGAAATGGAAGCAGATGGAATAAGCCCCTCATGGGAGGTGCCTGGCAGTGGAAGAAAGGGGACACACAGAATGACAGGTGGGGTGGGCAGGTGGGTGGGGAGGTGGGCAGCAGGTCGGGTGACGTTCCTCTCAATGAGAGACCTGGTGGATGTGGGGTAAAAGAAGACAGGAAAGGAAGCCAGTGATTGTTAACATCCCCAGGGGGAAATCAGAGGCTCTTCTTACGTTCAAAAGCAAATGGACTAAACTCAGTTCAGTAATTCTCGATAGTATGCTAGGGAGGTTCTGGAGTGTGTAAGGCTCCTTTGGGGAGTCTGCAGTCTAATTTCAGAAAAGCTAATGCCTTGACAATGTCTATTCTTCAGTTTTTGCATGAGGCAATACATTCATTCAAAAAATATTTTGCTAATATTTAAAGTACCAGGCATAGGAAGCATGTGTTTCCTTTTCACCCTGGCCCAATTCACTTCTGGGACACCCAGTAAAAAGGCTGTGTTTAATAAATGTGAGCTGATTCCCAAGACTCAAAGACTTATCCACCATCTGATAAGATAAGTAATGATATTAACAAAAGAGATTTTTATATTGTATAATGAAGTGTGTCAATATTTAATATTGTATAATGAAATGTGTCAGTGTGCGTAACTCAGTGAACCAATATTTTTCAAATGACCAGTTTGGTCTCAATGTATGATGTTACAAAACTATGCATAGGTAACAGCTCCATTTAAAGTACAAGACAGACCAGTGAATTTCAGTGTAACAGAGCATAAAAGTTCATTGATAGGGTTTTAGATATGCCACTCAGCAACTAACTTTTAACAGACTCACACTTCCGGAATTTTGGTGTAGTATCAAAGAAAAATGGTCACAACTATCTGAAAATGCTATTAAAATACTAGTCCCATTCCCAACTACATATTTACATGAGTCCAAATCTTCTTCACACACTTCAACCAAAACAGCATATTGCAGCAGAGTTAGGGCAGGAGCAGATACGCACCTCCACCTGCTTTCTATTAAGCTAGATAGTAAGAGATTACAAAAATGTAAAAAACAATGCCATGCTTCTTACGAAATTATTTTTGTTTTGGAAAATATATTTTCCATAGGTTATTTATGTGAACATTTAATCGGTTTATTAGCGTTTTCAAATGAATTAGTAAATAAACATTTTAATAAAAAATAAAATAAATGTGAGCTGAAGGAATGAATGGTGTCTAGTAGCTTGACTCTGCCACCTAGGAATTCTATGACCTTGGGCAAGTCAGGACAGACTTAGGTCTGTTTCCTGATCTGTAAAGTGCAGATAATAATATCCAGTTCCCAGGACCCTTGTGAGCATTAAGAGAGACAAGGAATGTGAAGCATATAGCACAGTAGCTGACACATAATACATAAGGTACTATCAAGTTGTCAAAACCATGCTTTGAGAAGGCACGTAGCAGAGTGGTTAGGACAGAAACTGTGAGTCAGGCCCATCCATTTCAGCTGTTTGCCATCTACATGACCTTGAGCAATTAGCCTCCCTATGGCTAGTCTTTCATTTACAAAATATGGGCAATATTTACTTTATCAGGGATATTGTGAGGAGTCAATGAAATATTATATGTTGGGCTGACTACTCTCTCCTTTTAAATTAATTATGAAAATTTTAAATAAATATTCTACTTTTAAATGTTAAAAATGAAATTGAAATTTCAAATAAAAATACTGTTTGGATGTGTTCTCTTTTTTTAAAATTAACATTGCTTTGATTTCCTCTGTGCTTTCCTTTGTTCAAAAAATAAATAACTATGTACTGATAAATTTAATATCACCCCTTTTCTACATAAAAAGTGCTCCCTACTTCTCTATTCTGAATGGGGTAGAACTTTACAAATTTACATGTAACCATAATAACATGAAACTCCATAATTTTCCTTATTCTAGTCACTCTCTGGTCGGTTTCAATTCTTCAAGGTATATAAAAGTAAAAAAATTCACACTTTCCATACCCCAGATGATGTGAGACAAATGGGAAGGATAGCAAAGAAGATTTGAGAAGAATTTAGAATGTAGATTCTCACAGTTCACACCGCCTCTGAGTGCCAGTCCGTAATATCACTTCTAGATGATTATTGAAGACATGAACATGAAAAGATAACAATTAGATATGACACTTCAGGGCCTAAAATCCCTTGAGATTCTCCTTGATTAAAAATGGTCCATGTGGAAACTTTCAAAACCTAAAATTAGTTTGAATATATTAGAAACTCTTTCCACACATACTAATAACAGACAAATGAGCTTGATGCCAGCCCATGGAGACAGTCAAAGGAAAATGCTCTCAGTAGCCAATTGAGAATATACGTGCATTCCAACCTCCACTCCATCCACATTTCGAGTGCAAAATGATTGAGCGTTCGAGAGACTCAGAGATGATTAAAACCAGGTCCTGGCACACAGGGGCTCAAGGTCCCTAGATATTCAATACAAGTGTCCTAATAGAGAGATGGGCAGTGGGTTATAGGAGTACTCCGTTTATGGAGAATGAAACTCTTAAACGGGGCTGACAGATTTAGCAAAACGTTTAGTAATTTGGCTCTTATTTCACTAGCTATAGATTGAGAAAGTCCATAGAGCCCAATTTTTAGCTAAACATTAAGCTCTTCCAACTTCACATTTTTCCTTTTTAAGATTTCTGTCTCTTCTGCCTCTGATTGTAAATGGAGGTTGTGATGCTATAATGCATTGAGAAAGCTATTGGAAAATAGATTTGAAAAATAAATCTACTGAAAAAAAATCTAAAACAGTCCATTGTTTATTTGATCTACACTGTAGCAAAATAGTAATTTGAGTAGTGAATTGTCACTATGTTTGTTTCTCGCTAACTTGGTTGGTAAGTACACTAGTTATAAAAATAAGTGAATTCAGAGACAGCAAAAGGCTGCAAGAAAATAAATATATCAAGAATTATAAGAAGATTGATGCCAAGGAGGAAAGAGTCAATTAAATGGAAATTTCAAAAATGTTAGTATATTTCTTTTTAAAAGTTCAAGGTTTAGATAGATGTATCTTGAAAGTCTTTGAACTGAGAAGCTCGGCAGGACTGATTCTAGTCCTGCCTCTAAATTTATTCAGGTCTGGAGAAGCCATCATCTTTGGTACCAGTTTCCTAAGCCTATAAAATGAGGGGCTTGTATGAATCAGAACTCTTCCAGATGTAAGTGAAAGAAATCCAGTTCAAACTGGCTTAATTTTTAAAAGGGGTTTTATGGATTTTTATAACTGAAAAGGCTACACCACATTCAGGCATAGCTGGATCCAGGAGCTTTAAATAATGTCACCAGAACACTGTTGCTTTCCATCTATTAGTTCTGCTTTTTATTTTGTTGGCTGCATCCTCAGGCACATTCTCCCTCTGTGATGACAAGATTGCTTCTCGCATCTCCAAGTTTTTACATCCTGAAAACTTCAAGCCCAGCAAAAAGAGAGTATGTCCTTCACTATAATTCCAAAAAAGTCCCAGAACTGAGTTTCATTGGATTTAATTGACTTCAGTCACATCCCCAAAACACTCACTGTGGAATGACAACAGCACTGTTTCATCTGGCTGGACTTAGGTGAAATGCCCTCCTCTGGAGCCACAGGTGAAGTCAGAACAAAGACTGAGAGTGAGGGAAGATTGATTTCCAAAGAAAAACCAAGACTCAGCTACAGAATAGAGGCGAATGGATTTTGGAAGCCCTGAAACAACAGATGTTCACTCTAGGGTGAAACACATCTCTAAGACTCTTTCCAACCTTTATACGTCTAAATTTATCTTTTAAAACCTTTCCTTTATGAGATAAGGAAATTGTTACCAAGAAAGGTCCAGTGATTTGCCCAAGTCTTATAGCTAGTTAATGACAGAAATAGAACCCCAGGCTCTTAACTTGCAATCTCATGTTCTGCATCTTTTCAAGGGTTCTGACTTCAACAGAAAATGGTTAACAAACTGAATCCTGCCACTTTAGGCAAATATCATAATAGAGACCACTTTCTATATTTCCTCTGAAGATGCCATTAGGAACCTCTGATAACCTCTGCATTGCCTAACTTGGTTGGCTGACTCCACTTTGAACGTGCTGCACCTGGCATTTGTTTCCAGTCTAGTCGAAGATGCTTTGAGTCCTCATTTTTAATGTCTAAGAAGACTACACTCAAGGTTACCATAGCAACTGTCTAGAGGTGACTCCTCCTGTGTAGAGATGAGGATGCCAACAACAATGCTGTTTCTTTTTCCTGATCTAGAGTAACCCTGAGGGTGGGGCTCAGGGCCTGGGGGATTTTCTTCTTTAAGCTTTTAATGTGCAGCCAGTATTAGGAGGCCCTGGTATAGCCCTATAAAGATGTAAAGATAGGTTTGACTAAGATTTCAAATAGTTCATTCAATTCCATACCCCATGTTTTACTTTAGAACTTCCCATAGTACATACCTGGTAACTTATTTAAAGTTGCATTATTTTTTTTTTTCTCTTTTCAAAGGAACTTGTCCACTCTGGCGCATCAAGTGATTGCTGGCTTTCCAAGGTGCAAACTCATGAATATTCTTAATTAGAACTGTGGTTTCTCGATCTCTTTCAAAATGGGCTATGTTGGAACTTAATTGCAGCAAGGGACTAGGAACATCTGGCAGGTCTAACAGTCATGATTTGTGCTTCTGAATATGCCGTAGGAATTACCAGCAGAGCAGTGCTTCGCTGTGGTTGCTGATATGTGGTGGAGATGTGGAGAAAGAAGGAAGCAAAGCAAATAACGACCTCTCAATTAAGTTTTCCAAAAGCCTCAGATGATTAACTGGCTACAGGCAAAGTTTACTCTTCAATTGAAAACATACACAACAACATAAAACAGGCACACCTGCCATCCCAATAATTTAACGATGGTGAAAAGAAACATCCCATTTTTTTACATTAGCAGGCTGTCCAATGTTTGGCAGCTCTTTCCCAACTGATTTTATTTTCCTTCCTTCATTAGTGTGAAGCTCAGAATAAGATCTATTCAATTTCATATTATTGACTTGATTTATGTCAAAACATTGTACTGGTTACGACCTATGCAGTGGTAATCTTCAAGGGAATGTGGCTTGATATTTAAAATGTAGTCCTTGAAAACTGAATGAGAAATATTTAATAGAGAAAATAATTCTGCCTTATTTTTGAGACTTTAATGGAATAAATTTAGTTTTAATTTTTCTTAATTGAAAATCATGTGGAGTGTTTTGGTAAACAGTAACGGAGAATTTACCCAGTAAACATTTAGGGAGCATATACTGTTTGCAAACTCTTTTGGGACATGCTATGAGGGATATAAGGGTGATTGTTATTGGGATGTTTCCAATCTTGTAGAAGAGTTGAGAGCCATTAATAACTGGAATGCTAGGCAATATGTGATAAGGTATGATAGCGGTTCAAAGTAGGTAGGCTTTGAACTTGGCAGGGGCAAGGAAAATGGACCAGGAGAAGCAAAATTTCATAAGGTATAATGGAAAAGGGAGGGGTTGGAGATGAGACACATCGAGTGTCTACAGTATGAGAAGAAAGTCACAGAGTTGTTTTACAAATGTTATCACATTTAATTCTTGAAACAACCGTATGAAATTATTCCCAGTTTACAGATGAATAGTTTGAAATTTGGAGATGCTAAAAAATTTCTCTGAGGTCACTCAGGTAGTAACTGGTGGCAGTGGAATTTAATATTCGCATTCAGGGAAAAATGACCAGTACAGTTTGGCTCATTCGTAAGGAGGTCTAGGAGAGGTGGCTGGAATGCAGTCAGTCAAGGTAAGATTACACAGGGCTGGAATGCCAGGCTGATAAATTCAAAGTCAACTCCATAGGTAATGAGAATCATTCATGGTCTAACCTAAAACAGCCGGGGAACCCATGCCCTGAGAGTTTTGACTGCAGCCTAATGTCACAAAAGCCCTCTCCACATTTTCCATGTTTTTTTGCATTTGTTTCTTCTCATTTCCCAACATCTCCATGTTCCAACACCGTGCACGTCTTCGTAGATACAACACACAACTCCATCCCAGGTGCCCACCAAAATCCACTAGCTTCAACTACGTTATGAGTTTGGAATCTTTTCTAAAAATGAATGCAAGTCAAGGGGAAAGATTACATCGAGGAGAGAGATATCTTCCGCCATCACCTGGACCTATTTCTCCATCCCTGCTTATGATTTTTCTCCTCCCTTCCCTCTGACACAGGCAGGAAGTTGTTATTTGTCTGCCATGGGGCAGTTCCACCCATGTCCTTAGGTGGATCTTTGGCACTTCCTCTTCTCTCCCAATACCTTGAGGTATTTCTTCTAAACAAATGTGGGATTTTCCTTGGAAGGACTTCAAGTGGGATAGATGGATTGGATCAGCAAGAGCCTGGAAAGCCAGTCCGCTGTGCAGCATGAGCCAATAAGGACTTTACCAGATGCTGGTAGTAAGGATGGAAGAATAAAGGGTGGGCATGAGATATTAGAGAGGATATACTATTTTTCATATGATAGAAAAGAGAGCTTTTATATTTTGCAGATTCCTTTGCACCATGAAAACTACCTAAGTTTTTAACAAGGTTTATCGTATTTTTTTTTCCTGGTCAAAAAGCTTTAGCTCTAAGTTTGGGACAGAAAGCCGTATTCTTTCCAGTTATAAAATAGAATATCAGCAGGTGGCCTCAGAAAAGAATTTTCCTAACATGCACTATACTTGTATCGGGGAAATTTTTTCATGCCACTAGATTTTTTTTTATAAGTCATGATTTAGTTCCCAGATATTTAAACCTTTCTTTCCGTTTAGTTTGCTTTGAATGCCAGCAGATTAGCTAGAGCACAAGATTGTCTATGATCCGCTGGGCAGCAGAGATCACAGACACAGCGAGAGAGCAGGGAAGGCGAGTCATTTGTCTTTTCAGCAGGCACACACAAATGATCCTTTCCTGCCATATGTTCCAGAGAATTCTTTTATTTCCCTTCAGGTATTTGACCCCCTATTGAATAGAGGCACTGATCAAAGTTGAAGCTTCACAGTGACTGACAGAATAGCTTTAGTTTTCAGTAAATCATATCTTAAGAATTCAAAGTAAATTCTTGAAATTTAATTCCTGTTCCTGAGTCTCCAGCTTATGTGAACATGAGGATGTTGCTTAACAATCTTGTACTTCTGGTTTATTTTTTTTTTCTTTAAATCTACACAGCCAAGAGATTCTAGAATTTTTTTTTTGACTTGTACTGACCTTAGAGATGGAACCTCTTAAGTAAAAGATGGTGATTTGAAATAAAGCTCCTTGTGTCTATTTCGAAAGAATTATGACTTGGAAGGTTCATGTGAGGTGAAGGGGAACAAGAAGAAATAGACGTCAAGTTGAGATGCCGTGCCAAACATCTGGAAGAGAGAACGAGAGCATTATGGGAAAACAGATGGAGGGAAGCTTGGCCAGACAAAATTAAAGGCAACGCCGCTCAGCATCTGATTAGCTTAGACTAAAGAATTCTATTTAAAAGGAAAGTATCCATAAAACCTGTACTTTAAATAATCTCTTGATATGAGGACACTTTAAAAAATTAGAGCTCTTATCAGGCCTTGAGGTTTACTCTGAATGTTTTAATTTACTAATTACTGAATACATTGTTGCTTTTTCCTTTTAATTAGAAATGAGACTCTCATTGATAACCAAAAGACTTATAGATAAAGACCTACACCAAAAATAATTTCTATATTATTTTAATTAACCTACTAAAATTCCATTTGAAAAATTGGGGTCTAAATCAAGCATTTGTGGGTGTGAGTTAAATATCTGTGTTTATTGAGAGAGACACTGAGAAGGCCGCTTTGGGAATTGGCTTTGCCTTTGCAAGAAAAAGCTCACTTCAGTGTATGAACATTGTATCCATTAGCTAGATTGAACAGAGGGCTGAAGGCTCACAAGCTTTGCAAAGGTACAATAAAATTTTTAAGATCTGATCTTAAAAATTTATTGGGCCCCGAAAAATTAAACTCTAAAATGGAAATTAATAATAGCATCAAGAATGTATAAAACTATCCAAAGTGAAATTACAAAGATGTTTACACCTTTTTACAATAAAATACTCTATTGTATTTAACGTGACAGATGTGACATAAGCCCTTTAAAATCAAGATGGCCAGGTTCTACCAAGACCCTAAAATAGCCCTGTTAATGTAGGTTTGTAGAAGCATCCTTCTGAGAGAGCATATGCCTTCTTCTGCTGTACACACCTTCTGTAGCCCAAATCTCCCCAAGTACCCCAGATTTCAGAGGTCACCCTTTCCTTTACTGTCCAAATAAAATGGTTGAGTCCCCAGTGCATGAACTGGGAGATGCACAACACGCTCCTCACGATTCCGTCGTGCCCCCGGGGCTCTGTTGCTGTCCTGCCTACCTCTTGCCTGGACGTTTTGCTTCTGAATTCTCAGTCCTTACTTTCCCACCTCTGTAGCTGCTCTCCTCTTTCCATGCTATGTGCAGCCACCGTTGTCCCCAGTGCTTCCAAAATTCACCAGCAACAACAAGCCATTGTGTGGGACAGACTTTTCTAAATGTTTGGGAACAAGGAAGAGAGACCAGCACCTCGTGGAATAATAAACAACTGAGAAGTGAATACACGAAAAGAACTATACTTACAGTTCCTCCACCACTACGCATCTGCGAGGGAAATTTCTTGCTAGCACTTTCCTTGCCTTGGGCCCTGGCTTGCCACTGTATTGCTGGGGCACACTGTTCCCATGAAGACTCCCACTTCCCAAGTCTCCTTTTCCCCCAGCTCCCCGGACCCCCTGCCTACCAGAGAAAAGTGGACTTTGCTGTTACAGACCACCCAACTCATCGTACTTGGTGCTTTCCTCTGCATTCCTAATTATGCCTATTATCGAAGTCTCTGAGCAAAGACATTTTTCACCCTTAATTAAATTCTACCGTATCTTTAAAATGTGGAAGCTGCTAAGACATTTCCCTTCTTTTTCAAATAGTAATCTTTTCCCCTTCCTAACACACTTCTGAAGAAGACCTACGTGGGTCAAAATAACAAATGACATTTGTTTCAGCAAGACTTCTGACTTCTTCCCCCTGAATATTTTTTTTAAGTCCTGGTAGATTCAAGTCCTTCATGACCTGACACAGCTTTTGCTTCCATAGATGAACATAGTTCAACTCAAAATTCTGATCAAGTCCACAGTAGGGAATTTGAGAATGGATTATGCAGTGGAGACAACCGTCATTAGGAGAATTAAATTTAAAAAAAACATGAGACTGAGAGGCCAACAAGGGCCACAGGGAAAATGTAATGTGTGAGTTGGGCCTCGAGAGAGAGGAGAATCATTTCCCAGGAATGCTAAGGAACCGTTTTCTTCCATTCCATTTGATTCTGGATATCTTAACTGAAAATGTGGCCAAAAAGTCCATTTCATCTCAATCATTTAGTTAAAGGATAAAACTGCAGTGTTCGTTGACTCCACAATGAGTGAAGAAAATGTTTCTTTATTTTCACCGAATTTGCTAAGCTATAAAGGACTCGAGGCACTCAAGGCCCTTTGGTACTGACTTGGGCTCAGGGCACAATTTTTCTCCATTTAACAACAGCAACAGAGACAAAGCCCTGTGCTAGGAGATAGGGAGAGACATGATCACAGTGTCTTAGTCCATTTTTTGTTGCTTAAGACAGAATACCTAAAACTGGGTAATTTATAAACAAAGGAATTTTTTCTTATAGTTATGGAGGCTGAGAAGTCCAGGGTTGAGGGGTCACATCTGATAAGGGCGTTCTTGCTGGCGAGAACTCTCTGCAGAGTCCTGAGGCAGCACAGGACACCACATGGTGAAGGTGCTGAGCACTCTAGCTCAGGTCTCTCTTCTTCTTATAAAGCCACTGGTCCCACTCCCATGATAACCCATTAATCCATTAGTCTGTTAATCCATGAATGGATTAATCCCCCATGACTCAATCACTTCTTAAAGGCCCCACTTGCCACATTTTGGGGATTAAATTTCAACACGAACTTTGGAGGGGACAGATATTCAAATCATAGCACACAGTAAGACATGGCCTCTGTGGTGGCTGAGTGAGGGATGACACGGATGCAGAAGAAGAATTGCAACATGGCAAATGGCATAATAGAGATGGGCAGGGAGAGCCATGGATACCGAGGGTGACCAGCTCCCACCAGGTGTCATGAGTGGGAGATAACTGGGCAGCGGGGAGGAGGAGAGCAGCGTCACAGGCAGAGGAGGTGAATGTGCACAGGCAGGAGGGACAAGGAGCGGGGTGGAGTTTAAGCTGCCTGGAGCAGTGAGAAAGGCAGGGGTGGAGAAGTAGGCCATCGCTTGAGAATGCTCACTTGTGAAACAAGTTCCAAAGGATCCTGCAGATGCCACCAAGAAGACAGGGACTGATCAAGATCAAGGGGGCAAAAGATGTGGTGAGACAGGCTGAGCACGCAGGACTCCACCAGCATCCAATCCCACGTCTGCAAAGCAGGGCTGCTTCAAGATGTTTTACATATTAGGATTCTATATCACATTTCATTTGGGGAAAAAAGAAAATAGAAGCTTTTTTAAAAAAGCAGATAACAATGAAAAGCAGGAAATGACAATTGCAGATTTGTGATTTAGAAAGACAACTCCAGCATCTACTAGCAAGTAGATTGGAAGATCCAGAGACCAATAAGGTGTTTACTGCGATGGTTCAGACAAGAGATGATGAAAACTAAGGAACATATGATTTAAGTTTGAAATAAAATGTAGCCATTATAGGATTTCAAATGTACTACAGGGCGTTTTATAAGGTAGGTGTTTCAGAGATCTAAGATTGTTTTGGGTAAAAGGGGAGAAATGAATAGTGCATAAAACTACTTATTCATTTCACTTAGACCGTGTGCCCCTTATTATAACAGGAGAAGTGATACAGTTACACTCAAAGTGGTCTTTCTGTTGGATGGTTAAATGGATCCATTTAGGACCAATTTCATGTCCCTGTCTTCTTTATTGGCAGAATCCAGTTGACAGCTGGTGATGGAAGGGTGGAAGTTTGGATGGGGACAACAAAAAGGCGTCAAACAGAGCATTGGAATTCCAAAAGGGTTTGGTCAGTTCTCTGCCTTAGATGCAAGCAAAGTTCTCCACGCAAAACCAAAGGACAATGTGCTCTGTTGCGGGGCCTCCCTAGTCTGGGTGAGGCATCCCTGGGTTCCTGTGGGGAGGGCTTTCCTCGCGGCTCCAGTTGCACTGAGTGACTGCCGTCAGCCTGTGCTTCCTGTTCTGGGGTCCTGCTAATGCCTACTGTCCCCCTCTCCCAAGATCCCTCCTCCTCTGGGCATCACAGTCAGGCTCTCTCCACACGGTACCGGTGGTAACGGAGGGAGGGAGAGACCCTTACTGGGGCCAAGCCTAAGTTTAGAAAATGTAAAATATAATGAAACACTGGGTGAACTACAAAGATTTAATTCCTGCTAGCCAGTCTCCTGTAGCTTGTAATGCCAAAAGAGCATTTGCTTCCCGAACTTCTGCTGTGTTGCTAGGTAGAGATAGAGAAACACATATATAGAGAAATACATATGCATATACATACACATATGTTTCCCTATTTCTTCAGCTTTGAGAGGATCCTGGTTCTCCCAGAGAGAACATAGCTGATATACCTTTCTTATCCCACTTACAAATATTGTTTGTAACTTAAATAAAATATTTAATAATTAAGTGCTAAAATACTAGATTTTTTCCCTTAAATTCACATGTCCATTAGTAAGAAAAATGTAAAATAGAACAAAAGAAACCAAGACCCAGAGTTTTACTCTAGGAGATGTATGGGGAGCAGGCAGCACGTTCTGCCCTTCCTCAGCCATTCTTCACTGGAGGGGAGGGTGAGTCTGGCTGGCGACAAAACAGAACAAAACCGGAAATGCGGAGATAGTATAGCGGTTGGGTAATCGGGAGGGTGGAGATGGGGCACTTTGTTAACTCTAGATCTTTCTACATTGGAGCCTACAGTCTCTATTTCTTTTTCAATAAATTCTACTCTGTCCTTCAAACCCTCTCAGATTCTCTGTAAATCTTCCCCGCTTTTGCACTAATCCATGATGATTTACTACTCTCTGAACTACCATTATGGTGAAGTGGTTAAGATCAGAGGGGCTTGGGATCTGTTAGGTTTGAGTTTGAATTCTCTTTCTGATATGAATTTATTGAGTGAATGCTGGCAAGTTATTTAACCTCTCTGAGCCTCAGGTCATAAAACCTAATATTTATAGGCCATTGGATCCATGTCAGGCACTGTTTTAAGCAGTATACTTACATTATCTCATTTAATATCAACTTTATAAGGCAATTTCCAGGGTTACCCGTATTTTATAAACGAGCAAATGGAAGCAAAGAGTGGCACATCCATACTCAAAGGGCCACACGGCTGGTAGCGGAGGCTGGGCACCCTGACTTGATATCTGAAAAGGAGTATTCTCTGTTTGCAGTAGGGAAATGCCAAGCCACAGCTGGGACCAGGACCAGGACCTCTCTCTGAGTCGAGAGACTGGCACTAACCACTGCACTCTACTGCCTCCCCACACCTGTATACTGAAGTTGTGGGTTGTAGTTAGAAGTCAAAAGAGATAAGTATTAATATGTAAAGCCCTTAGCATGACACCTGGCACATCACCAAGCCTCCATAAATAGAAAAAGTATTATTGAATATCTATTTAGATTTTAATATTTTCCACTCACCACTTAGATGTTCACTTGTATTATTAGCTCTGTGTGTGTCCGATCTTCTTACCATGCTGTTCTGTCCCCAAGAGAAGGAGCCAGGTCTCCTATCCAACTCCCCATAGTACAATACTGGAAACCATGTGCCAATGTATATGGATTACAGATAATTCTAGACTGAGGCAGTGTCTGTTGCTGTGTTTTTCCCCAGTTTAATCCAAAGAAATCAGCATTATGGCAGGGTATGTGTTTACACACATTCTTGTCTTGTGTCTTCATAATATGCACTGGCTTGAAAACACATATGAGTCACGGACCTTGCTATAAACCAGAAGTATCGAGAGAGAGAAAGAAAGAGAACAAGAAGAAGAGAGAGAGAGGAAAGGAGGGAGAGAGGGAGAAAGGAAGAAAGAAAGAAGAAAGAAAGAAAGAAATTCTGTCTCCTTTCCAAGCATCTTTAAGCATCCTTAAGACAAACTGTAACAATCCTCTTAATGACATTCCTCTATTTGTCCCAAACTCTAACTTCTGAGAGTGATTACAGGTTATGTCAACCACCATGTGGGGAAACTTTTATCCCTTTTCAAAATCAGGCAAAATCAAGTGTGTGGCAGGTCATGAAATTCCCATTCTGCTCTAACAGTCAGCGCTGCCACCTTAGGAATCGGGAACGTAAGTCCTCTGCAACGTTGTCAAGGAGGTTTCTATTTTTGGCCCTCAGTCTGTTTCAGCAGCGATGAGGAAAAGCAGGCCAGAAGAACACGAAAAATAGTTGAGGGCATCTGTAATATCTGTGAAAGGGACACGGAAGACACTTGCATATGTCAGATGGAGGGGAAATTGGAAACAAAAGGGAAATCTGGAGGCAGATGATTTAACATTCATTTATGCATTCATTAAACAAATATTTGCTGAGCGCCTACTTGATGCAAAAACCCAGCACAGGGTGATCTTATGGAGGGTATAAATATTAAAGAGGCTCAGCTCCTGCCCTTACCTTACAGCCAAGTGGGGGAGATAAGATATGCACATATTTATTATTTAGTGGTGTCGTGTAAACGTTTCGGGTGGGAATCTGGTCTAAAAGGCTATATTAGTCATGCTTCTGAGAGTGAAGACACAAATCAACCTGGCCCACAGCATCATCAGCCAGCACAGGGACACAGCCCTCCCACTTCATCGAAAACCAACAGCACCGGGTCCTGTGCCGCACACCCAGACTCAGGAAACAGAGTCACCGTGGCCTCTCGCCTTCAGAGGTAGCAATAGCTACATGAATTACACTGAAAACCCTGTATTCAATGGCAGAGGTCTCAACGCTCTAAAGCAGGCAACTTCAGAATTTCAGGGAGGCAAAGTCACACGGTGGTTAACACAAAGGCTTTGGAAGCACAGTCGTGGGTTTGCTTCTCAACCCTGCCTGTTGGTTCCTTGATACATGCACTTCTCTGAACCTCTGTGTCCTCCTCTGCAAAACGTCAATTGAGGATTCTCTGAAATAATGTAAAATGCCTAGCATACAGTGCTCAAAAGATAGATATTAAAGCTGTCCTGGTCATCTTGTGTTCAAAGAGTTCTGTACAGCTCTGCTAGGGCCTGGTCCTGCCGCGTGTTCATTCTTTCTTTTGTCTTGTGTGATGCTAGGTTAACCAACCATTGTTCTTTTTCTTATATTTTTATTGTTACAGTAAAATATAAACAACATAAAATTTACCATTTTTAAGTGCACAGTTCAGTGTCATTAAGGAGGTTTACATTGCTATACAACCATCACCACCATCCACCTCCAGAACTTTTTCATGTGCCCAAACTGAAACTCTGTACCTATCAAACAATTTCCTATTCCCCTTTCTCCCAGCCCCTGGAAACCACCATTCTACTTTCTGTCTCTATGAATTTGACTACTCTAGCTACTCAAGTAAGTGGATTTATGCAATATTTGTCTCTTTGTGCCTGGCTTATTTCACTTGTATAATGTCTTCAAGGTTCAGCCATGTTGTAGCATGCGTCAGAATTTCCTTACTTTATGTGGTTGAATAGTCTTTCATGGTATGTATTACATATATCATATTTTGTTTATCCATTCATCCATTGACGGACATCTGTGTTACTTCCACCTTTCAGCTATTGTGATTCTGTAGAAACATGCATGTACAAATATCTATTTGACTTTTCCTCATTTTAAAAAATAATGTTCTAAAAATATTAATACTATGTTTTTAAAACAGCTTCTTATCCTTCTGCGGGACAATATAAGGATTGATGAAGTAATTCCTCTTTAAACTACTCTGTGCTCATGGTGAGAATATTAGGGAAGTCATTTTATTTTGGTCTTGCAGAGGGCTCTTCAATAAATCTCTATAATCATAAAGTAAGCACCCTTATAACCAATGTAAGCTTTATCAATACAGATTGGCTATGTTTAAAAACAAATTATTAAATGTAAAAACATTGGGAAATATTCTATTGTTGAACTTTTAAAAGACATCCCATTTTCCCTCTAAGGAAATAAGGCATATGGAAAACTTACACTCAGAAGTAACCAAAGAGATCAGGGGTTTGTTAATTATGGCCTGTGGGCCAAAACCCAGCCCTCCACCTGGGTTTTATAACCCACAAACTAAGAATGTGTTTCATACTTTTTTAATGGTTGAAAAAAATCACAAGGAGAACAATACTTCATGATACATGACAACTGCACTAAATTCCAGTTTCGGCACCCATAAATAAAGTTTTATTGGAATATAGCCACACCCATTCATTTTTATATTGTCTATGGCTGCTTTCAGCTACAATGGCAGAGTTCAGTAGTTATGACAGGGACCATATGGCCCTCAAACCCTAAATATTTATGGTCTGGCTTTTTATAGAAAAAAAATTGCCAACCATTGGGATAAATCATTGATATAATCTCACTTCCTAATTTACAGTTGAGAAAACCAAGGACCATGGAAATGTCATGTCAGACCAGAGATTACAAATCTAAGAGTGGCTAAAAGCAACTCAGCTGTCCTGACTCCCTACCTTGAGTTGCCAAACCACGTCCCCTTGCATTCCTGCAATATGGTATGGCAGCTTACCTTGCGGCTGTAGATCCCAGACTAAAGCCAGCATGTCTTCACATTAATAATGAAGAAAGTCTGACGTGGTCCTTAATTTCTTCTGCTGAAAGCTAGGAATGAGAGAAGCATGCTGACTTTGGGAGGGTCTTTGTGAGGTTCGCATTGGTTTGTATCTCTATGTGCTGACCTTTTCAGTAATTCCTTAAGCAGGATTTCGTATGATGAAATACTTCCCAGTTGCTTTCAGCATAAAGCCTAAATGACTTAGTATGTTGTAAGGCTCATCCTGACCTGGCTTCAACTGACTTCCTCAGCCTTATCTCCCCATCCTTGCCTTCCTCCCTTTGTCCTCCATACTTACAGGAATTTCACAAACTCTCAGGACCCGCTGAAGACACACCTCACTTCTGAGTCTTTGTTTATGCTCTGTCTCCACCAGGAAAACATTTAATTGAGGAAATGTCTTCCTCATCCTCCAAGATCTAGCTCAAATGGTTTCCTCTTTGTGTAGCTTCCCCAATTTTTACCACAGGCAGAAGTAATAGCTCCTTACTCTGTGTACTTTGAACTAAGTATCAACCATCTCAGTCACGAACTTGTATTAGGGTTTTCTGTTTAGTTTTCTATCTTCCCTGCCAGATGTTGGAAGGAAGGAAGGAAGGATGGAAGGAAAGAAATAAATCCAACTGAATAACAGGTCTTTAGCCACCAGGAGCCTTGTATATCACTATGCATAACTTCTGCACAAGTTTTACTGAATCATGACACTAAGGTCAAAAAGAATAGAAGATAAACATAAAAGTGTGAACAAAGTAAGGAAAATGAGATTCCATTCATTTATTTTTCTTTCAAATTTTTCACTCAATTTTAACAGCTCAAGAAACAGTTACTGAACATCTACAGTGATATCAGAAACAAAGAATAATGAAGCTACTTTCTTGATCTTTAAGAGCAAAGGGTCTAGGAAAGGTAAATTTGGGCCTAGACTGAAAAGAGAGATCATCCACTAAAACAGTGTTTTTAAAACTTAAAATCACAACTCATTAATGAGTATGCAATCCATCTGGTAGGTGATAGCGAGCATTATGTACCAATAGAATAGAATAAAAGAGAAACTGTCAGAATGCAAGGTACACCGTGCATTGTTTCATAAAGCATTTTCAATGTCTCTGTGGGCAGTACGTAAATATCCTGGATTCTAATCTAAAATGTATTTCTCACTGTGGATTATGGTCAAAATCATTCAGAAAACACTGTATTACAGCATCTCAACTTACTTGAAGAATAGGGAAGAAATTATTATTTATAAATTTTAAATCAAAGGGGATAGTCCACAGACATATCTGCAGCTCTTCATTCATAGAAACATGAATCATTGCTATTTGCACGGTTTTAAAAACAAGTCCACAAATTCTTTGACATTGTTTCCACTGAGAGATAGGATCTATGTCCTCTTTTCTTCAATCTTGGTGGGCTCTGTGACAGCTCTGACCAATGAAGTATCATGGCCATGACATATGGGACTTTTGAGACTAGATCATAAGAGATCATAGAGCTTCTACTCTGTTTGGTAGAGCCTTGGGCCACCATGTGAGTTCAACTACCCTGAGGTCTCCAAGCCAGAGCAGGCACATGCAGGCTTTCCTATTGACAGCCCCACCTGACCCAAGCCTGCCAGCCATCCCCAACAAGGCACTGAGTAAAAGCCTCTTGGGTCCCTAAAACCAGTCATTCTGCAGCCAGATACCTCTGAGTGAATCCATTATTGCCACACAAAACATAACAATCACCCAGCTGTACAGTGTCCAAATTCCTGATTGTATAACAAAATTGTGAAATATAATAAAACTTTTTTGTTTTAAGTCACAATGTGGCAGTGGTTTGTATAAAGCAATAGATACCCAGAACACCAACTAAAAGAGTATTTTTTAAGCTTACAGGCACAATCCATGGACATCGAGTCAACTTAGGGAGGAATGACCAGAATTTGTTTTAACTAATGAAATAGGAAAGAATAAAATAGAAAATACCAGACCACATGACACACAGTAAAAAGATTGTTTCAAAACGCATTCTCAGTTCTGTATACATATGCATGTGTATACTGGGTTCCAATGTAGTTTTCATTGTGAATTGTAGTCAAAATCATTTGAGGAGTATTGTGTATTAAAACATCTGAATGTATCATGAGAATACACAGGAAACGATCTGTAAAGATTAGCAGACAATACGCCATCAAAGGAGAAGGTCTGCAGACATTTCCCAGGCTTTTAATTCACAGAGACGTGAATCTGCCATTTGCTCATCATAATGCACAGAAGCTTGTACTATCTCCATGTGTTCCTATAGCAGTTGTGCCATAATGTTTAGATATGGTAACTACAATTTCTGAGTCATAGTGCTTTACACTAATATGTATAAAACATTATGTTTTGAAAATAAAATATTTCCTAGTGTTTATTCCGACGGGGCATACTAAAAGCTAGAATGATAAACTCAGAGTCTCATTTTGATCGGTTCCAATCCAGTAATAAAGTCTTGACCAAATTGAGTTCTGCAATTGAATTCTCTTTACTCTTGCTGGACTGATAAGACCTCAATGTCAACACTTCTCAATTAATAAAGCCTTTTTGAAGATGCAATGGCACACGAGTGAGACTACGGGGAGTTTATTTTTTGGTGTGAATTATAGATTTATGTCTTGTGTTTTATAGTAAATTAGGTTCCCAAAACAAATTGAAGGAAAACATACATAGCACATTCAATAGCCAGTTTGGACCGTTTCCACCATCATGTCATTGTCCTGCTGATTTTCTTTCTCTTCTCTAGCTTGCACTGACTAGAGGGACAATAAAATTTCCCCTGGGGTAATTTTCAGAATAGCCTTCCATAATTCAGCACTCCTGAATTTTTCCCCAGAGAGAATTGTAGAAGTGAAAAAACTGACTTCCTGTCAGAAAATCTGGACCCAAGCCTTTATTTCTACCCTTGACTGTTATTTGGATCAAGTCAATCTCTCTTTGGGCTATTTCCTAACCAGCAAAACAGGAATAGCAATTCATACCTCATGGCATTTTTCTGTGCATAAACTGCTAGTCCTGCTACCGTCTGCTACTGCTGCTGCTGGGCTGTTTTCCTTACCAGTAAAACAGTTTGAGCTTTTTTGAGAATTAAATTATGTGATTCTTTCAAAGTTAGGCGTGCCAGTTAGTAGCATGACATTTGTTTGGAGGGTAATTCATCCCAAACACATCCCACCAAGTGCTCACTGGGTACCTACAAAGCACCATGCTGAGTTGTAGCAATGAATAGAACAGGCACCATCCCTGACCTTGTGCAGCTCATACCCAACTCTGAGAGACACAGTAAAGAAAGAAATTTATCAGTAAAATTGTTCCGAGTGCTACAGAGGAATAAATGAGTTGTCCTGAGAGAGAGAAAGCACCCTGGAGGAGGTGACATGTAAGGTTTAGTTCCTGTAAGCTGAAGAGGTATCAGCCATGGATAGGTGATGAAGTCCAAGCCAATGATTGGAAAACAATCAAAGCCAGACTCCAGTGAGACCCATAAGGTGCTCTAGGACACCTAGGACACGAGAGGTGTTTGATCCCTCACCTATGCCACATATAGAGGAATGGATTGCACAACACACTTGACCTTTCTAGGAGGGAGGGGAATGTGTTTGAAATCCTAGAAGTTCATGGAGCATGCCATGTGTGAAGAAGGATCTTATGCATTTTCTGTAGTAAAAATATCGAGAGACTGAATCTGTCTGCCTGAGGCAACCCCAAGTCATACCTCTGAGACAGCATCATGAGACTATGTAGATTCACTCAGTAAACATTTGTTGTGGGCCACACTGTATATATGTCCTTGGCACTGTGCCAAGCTGGTGTGTTTTCTGGGGGCTCAGAACCTAGCCCAGAACAGATAAGCCAAGTGTCCAGTGGGACACATCACAGCATAAAGGGGGAAGTGAGCCCAACGTGTGGCAGAGAAGTGGACTTGCTCAAGCTAGAGGGGGCAGACGCTGGAGAGAGGCTTCCCAGAGCAGACATGTGTAATGATGGTAGAAGGTGAGAGGCAGCACACCCAGGCGGGGGAGCACAGGTGGGTCCGTATAGATGGAGCAGAACCTTTGCATTTTAGGAAACAAAGGAGAAGAAAAAACAGGCTGGTAGAGAAGCCTGAAGAGATGGGCCTCATATGTCCTTCTAAGGATTGGGGATTATTTCCTAAAGGTTATGAATTGCTGATAAATGGTTTTAGGCAGAGAAGTGATGCATGTCTTTTGCAACCATGAGAAAATGTTATCGTACTTTAGATTTGATTTTTAGAATTCTTCCATACAGAAAAAATACATAAATCATAAATGTGCTGCTCAATGAATGAGAAAGTGTATTTTGAGGAGATTTTGCTATTCTGTAGTAATCTACTGTCATGGGGCTGCTATTTTATATTTTGGTACTACAGGTGTTCACTTCTTTCTGTGAAGGCAAATCTATACCAAAGTTTCAACTAAGAATGAAGACATTATTCTAGACTAAACGGTGTTAAATTATTTCAAGTTGTACATCTAGGGATGTAAGGGAATTCTAATAAGCAAGTGGGAATTCCATTCCTCAGTGGGGCGTGGCTGTCAGAATTCATTCTGGCAAAGGGCTCAGGTTACCCTAAGCAATGTGGGCGACAGGGAAAGGTATTTCAGGACACATGTAGAAGTGGGACCATCAAGGGAGAGAAGCCAGGAAGAGCCACACAGCCAGGCCTTGCTCAAGCTGCCTGAAATGGATTACCCTGAGGACCCTGTGTCTTCCGGAAACCAGGCCCTCTTTGCTCCCATTCATTCTGCTTCTCAGGGGCAGAAGTTAATTGACTCTACCAGGTTGGGGGCCTGGCAACTCTTTGCCTTGGCTTCTGCCTCTTCTCTGGATATTTTTCCTCTGCCTTGTAGGCTTACCAGTAAGTTCTGCTCATTTCTGACTCTAATTCCTAACTACGCTCATGGCCCCTGCAGCCTCGTGGCGTCTTTCCATATGTAAACTTCTAGTCCGGCCACCATCTGCTACTGCTGCTGCTGCAAAGGACAGAGTCTGTTTGGAGTGGTGTTTTTCACTGACATCGGCCTTGCTGGGCAGAGCCCTGTGTTGGGTCACTTCACAAACTGCTGGCCAGCCTGCACTCTGGCTGCTCTGGTGTCTCTCTGGGTCCGGTCAGCTGGGCTAGAGCAATAGGAGGACAGGAGAGGTAGGATATGGAATTCCTCTACACATAGACTGGCAAGGACTGTGCCCTAATCAGGGGCTGTGAACTTGAAAGTTTCCCTCCAACTTGGGAATTAAGGCAGACACTGTATTCATCAGCTGGCTACAATGGCAATCACCCTCTTCGAAGTAATTCTACGGCAGCTCTGGAGTCCAAAAAGGGCAGCAGGAAGTCAGTGCAGGGCAGAGGATTGCTTCAGAGGAAGGGGTAGAATAAATCCTACTACTGCATTTCCCATTTACAAGGCTGTCTCCATACAGCATTCTGAGAGATCCTTTTAAACAATGTGAATCGGGTCATGTTTCTCCCCTGCACAGAGCCTCCCAAAGCTTTTTCAATGCGCTGAGAATACAGCCTGGCCTCTTCCCCTGGGCCTCCTCTGCAATGTCAGCCCCGAATTCTTTCCCACTCACCCACCAACCATCAGCCTCGCCAGCCTCCCTTCTGTTACTCAGACACTGTCACTCTTTCCTCAGCTCAGAGTGTTGGCACTTGACGCTTCTGCCACCTAGAACCTCATCCTTCAGCTCCCATGGGACTGGACTCCTTCTCGTCCTTAAGGTCTCATCCTTGAATGTCACCTCCCCAGAGAGATCTTCCCTGGCCTACTGAATCAGAAACTCTGTAGGTAGGCCCAGCACATGCTGAACTTGGAGACCCACCAACTAAGAGAGCATATGGAAAGAATTACTGGAGAAGCCAGGAAGATTCTGAGTTCTGATGTAAGGGACTTATGCACCACTACCAATTTATTAAGATAAATAAATATCCTATGTACATACTTAGGCACTGATTATGTGATAAGTGGTATAAAGAAAATAGAATAAAACAAGGACTAGTGATGGGTGTGCCATGAGCCCTGGTGTTCAAGAAAATTCATTCATTTATTCATTAAACAGGGCAGTGGCAACAGCCAACTGTAATTGAAGGGGGGTGATCAGGGAAGGCGGCCTGTGTTCCTGAATCCGCCATGTAAATCAGAGGTGCCAGAAGGCCTGGGGGAACGGAGGTCCAGGCAAAGGCCTTGAAGCAGGAAAGAACTTGGTGTGTTTGAGACACAGAGAGGAGACCAGTGTGCTTAGCAGTGGGGAGAGAAAGGTGAGTGTACAGACTTAGGCACGGCCTGGAGAACAGGCATGGTCAGGCACGGTCATGAACAGTTTGTATTTCAGTCCCTTGCAACGGGCACTCCCCAGAGTATTTTAACTGCTGGGTCACACGAACAGAGTCTCAGTTTTAAAAAATCACTCTGGGTACTTGTAAAGAATGGATCATGAGGGGAGGGGTGTAACTGAGAATACTGATAGCACACTTGTGAGGCTTGCAGTGTGCCCAGTGCTGCTTTAACCCTTTGCAAGCATTAACTCACCAAATCCTGTAACACCCCATGACATAGCTACTATCACTCACCCCACATTATGAGTGAGACAACTGAGGCACAGAGAGGTCAATAGCTTTTCTGAGGTCACGGAGCTGGTAAGTGGCAGAGCCAGGACTCAATCCCAGGCAGCACGCATTCAGAGGCCAGGTTCATAACCACCATGCTAAAATAGGCATATTGTTTCTGCCTCCCCAAATGACAAAGGACAGTTTTGACCTTAAAATAGTATGCTCTAGTAAAGTGCTTTGAATATTAAGAAGGGTGCTATGTGAATTTAACAATGGCATTATATTGTACAAATATAACTCATTAAACAAAGTGTAATAAATTGGCTCCTAATCTTCTGTTTATTGTCGTTAAAAGCAACACTAATATTTGCAGCTAGAAAAACAATTAGCACATTCATTAAGTAGAGTCCTGCTTACACTTTACTCATTAACATTAATCATCTATGAAATGCTTGAACTAAGCTAACCTGTCAGCCCTGGAGTCATTAGTGCCTGTCAGCAAATGATGGTGCTTTAATTTTTAGGGTATGTTTTAATTTTATGGACTAACAAGACTTCATTACTATTTTCCCTTAATGGTGCATATGATGAAGACATTGAATATTATTTAAGCTAAAAAAAGTATTATTCTTCACAATAGCACCATAAACAGCATTTTAATTAGTAGTTGCATTTATTTTTCCTTCACTTTCTCAAATATAACTCCCATTTGGCCTTTAATCCACAAGATACATTCTGAGGTGGAACATATTGATGTTTCTAATGTGGTCTAGTTCTTATATCTAAGCAAACACAGAGAACTTCATGTGTGACACATTGGTAATCAGGAGCACTTAGAAGAGTGTCTTCATCTTTTGCAGTATCACAGATCCCTTTGAGAATCTGAGTATAGTATGGACTTCCACCCATATTATACATACATGCAAGAAAAATATGCATGTATGTATAATACACACACAATTTGAAGAGGTTCACAAAACCGCTGAAGTGTATCTTCTGATCACTAGGAATCCCAGGCTAAGAATTTGCATTTTATTTTAACCTGACTACTTAGAAGCAACTAAAGCTTATCTCTCATTAATGATAAAAGCCCTTCTCTAAAAAGAATGCTATCTAATAGGTATAAATAGAGAGGGAAAATTCACCCCTGGGAAAATTTTGCTATGAACTTGATTTTAGGTTTTTAGGATATTGTCATTACTTTCTTGGGTTTATAATAGCATTGTATTATATAGGGGAATGTTCTTATTTTTAGGAGATGCATGCTCAAGTATTTAAGAATGAAGGGTCATAATGATTGACGCAACTTACATTGAAAAGGTTCAACAAAATAGACATATGATTGGCAAATAAGATGATAGATAAATGAAGTAAATGTGGGAAAATATTAACAACTGTAGAAACTAGGTGGGATATATGTTTTCTATTTTACTGTTCTTGCAGATTTTCTCACTGTTTGAAAGCTTTTATAATAAATACTTGGAGGGAAAGCATACTAGCTTTTTAGGATATTGGGCAAGAAAGCATTAATGTGAATTTTAAGTCTTGGGTGGGGGAAAGTAGAGTTTGCGTAGATATTCTAAAATAGAAGATGTTATTAGAAAATTCCAATAGAAAAGACATTTCAGAGTTGTTCCAGAAATAAGATTAGTGAAGAAGTCAATAAAAAAAGGATGCCTCAAGTTAGAATCATAAATTATCTCAACCCGCCTTAATTCAAGTAAACTGAAATTTCTTTGCAGATTTAGTTTATCCAATCTTTTCTATGTGTAGCTATAACTATTCACCTGGATCACTAGATTATAAATTTCTTGAGAAATCCATTAAAAGTATTGATCTGCTTTATGATCTTTACCAGAATTTGAAAATACTACCATTCAAGGCAGATGGCACTGATATAGAGCAAGGCCCTCTCACTACAAACACAGAATCACTGGATGAAAAGAATTTTAATGCATTGCTAGGATATATTTTTAAAAACTGAATAAATGGAGAGATGTACTACATTCCTGGGTGGGAAAACTAAATATCGTAAGGATATAAATTCTTTCTAAATCTATATATAGATTCAATGCAATTCTAGTCAAAATCTTAACCAGATTTTTCATGAATCTTTATAAACTGATTCTAAAATTTGTATTGAAGACCAAGGTTGCCAAGAATAGAAAGAAAAAACTTCTGTATAAAAAGGAGAAAAAGATTGGGTGACTTTTCCTAGTAGATACTAAGCCCTGGTTACAAAAATAGCATGACAGCATGATATTGGTGTAGAATAAATAAACAAACCAATAAAACAAAAGAGATCCTAGAAACTGACCTGTACATATATGGAAAATTAATATATGACAGAGGAGACTTTGTTTATTAGTGAGGGAGATCTGGATTTTTGAATAAATAATGTTTGAACAGCTGGCTAGATACGCTGAAAATATGGAGCTAGATCCCTTAGGATATAATCAAAAATCTATTTCAATCAGGTTTAAATTTCAAATAAAATTTTTCTTTATAGTCTTAGGTTAGAAAATAATTTTTTTCACTATGACTTTTTAAAAACCATAAAGCAAAGTATTGATATTTTAAGCTACAATAAAGTTTAGAACTTCCGGACATTAAAGGTTATTATTTAATAGGTGAAAACAATTTACTAATTGGTAGATGATATTTGTAATTCATACAACAAACAGAAGATTAGTATGCAGAATATTTAGAAGCTTCTAGAAATAAAAAAGACAAATAACTTAATGGACAAAAGGCATAAACAAGCATTTCACTGAAGACTCAGCCATTAAACATATGAAATGTTGCCCCATTATTTCAAATAGAGGAAATGCAAATTAAAACCACAAAAGATCCCATTGACACTCACCGGATTGGCAGAAAGTGTAAAGTCACAGAGTCCCATGTAGTAGCAAAGATGTGGAGCACCAGAAACACTTACACGCAGGAAAGGGAACTGACCTTTTCTCATCCACATCTGCAACACCGTAAAAAATGCATATACTCTGTGGCCCACCATTTTAAGTCCAAGCACATACCACAAAGAAAAGCTTTCTCAAGTGCACCGAAAGATGCATGCAATAATGTACAAAACAATGTCAATCATAATAGCAAAAAACTGGAAACAACCTAAATAATCAACATGACACCGAATCAATGGTGTTCATTCACTATACAGCAGTGAAATGGGTGAACCAAATGAACTACAGCTTCATACTCCAACAGGGATGGATGCTGTAAACATAATATGAGAAAACAAAATGCAGTAAGATTCCATTTGTATAAAGTTTAAAAACATGAAAAACTCAACAATATATTTTTAGAGATGCAGACATATGAAGTCAAATTATAAAGAAAAGCAAAGGAATGATAAACTCGAAATTCAGTATAGCGGTGGCTTCTGTGGTGAAACAGGTTTTTAATTTAATTTCTTGAGCCATACAGTGAGACATGCTGTTTATTTTATTGTTATTCTATATCACTTTACATCAGGGTTTGTCAACCTCAGATATGTATTAATACATATCTGTATTAATACATATCTGCTGTGAGTGGCTGTCTTGTGCAACTGTAGGATGTTTAGCAGCATCTCTGGCCTCGACTGTGAGTATCACACTCACAGTTGTGACATTCAAAAATGTCTCCAGGCATTGCCAAATGTCCCTTTGTGGATAAAAATCACCCCAATTGAGAACCACTGCCCTACGTATGTATCTTTCATATGTATTATTTTGTCACATATGAAATTTACACATTTTAAAAATTATTTAAAAAATTTTAAAATCTGTCATGGCCAAACTTACATAACTAGTTTATTGACTAAATTAGACTCGATAGGGCAAGTAAAAGTATTTTGTTCTTTCTCTACTGTTTCTTCAAACTCATTATGTAAACTTGATCTTTTCCTGTCTCTAGATGATTCCTCAGGTAGGGTCTATGGATTTTTTTGATCTACAAAAATGATATTTTAGGCTGGGTGTAGTGACTCATGCCTGTAATCCTAGCACTCTGGGAGGCCAAGGCAGGAGGATCATTTGAGCTCAGGAGTTCAAGACTAACCTGAGCAAGAGCGAGACCCTGTCTCTACTAAAAATAGAAAGAAATTAGCTGGATAACTAAAAATATATAGAAAAAATTAGCCGGGCATGGTGGCGCATGCCTGTAGTCCCAGCTAGTTGGGAGGCTGAGGCAGGAGGATCACTTGAGCCCAGGAGTTTGAGGTTGCTGTAAGCTAGGCTGATGCCATGGCACTCTAGCCCAGGCAACAGAGTGAGACTCTGTCTCAAAAAAAAAAAAGAAAGAAAGAAAGAAATAGTATTTTAATATGGTTAAACCTAATAAATGGAGAACATTTATCATGCATTTCAATAGAAGACTCATGATAATGAGGATGTCATTTCTTCCCAACTTAAAGCACAAATTTGATAAAATTCTAATCATCATCTCAGCAGCACTTTAGTTAACCTTGATAATGATTCCAAAGTCCATTTGGGAAAAAAAGTCAAAAAAGATAAGAAAGAGAAGGAAGATACAGACTTGCCCTGTTAGAAACCAAGAGTTCACATAAAGTCAAAATAATTAAGATAGTGCGGTAATGACATTTGGATAGGTGAATGAATGGAATAAAGTAGCCCAGAGTCAGAACCTGGAGTATTCATCAAGGTAAGCTACAGTAACGTATTAGTCCTGACAGCTCAGAGGCTTAGCACTTAGAGTTAACTTCTTGCTCATACAGAACCCGCTGTTAGTACAGACAACCAGAGGGTGATACCACAATCCAGGCAGCTCTATCTTCGTGTGTGCCCTGTCATCTCAGCACATGTTCTTCATGCCTTCCCATACACAAGAAGAGGGAAGCTGAAAGACTGAACAAGGATGTCTCACAGTCTCACCCCAGAATTGACACATCATTTCTGCTCACAGGCCATTGTCCTGCCAAAGAGCTGGAAGTACTTTTGGAATATCTGGGAAGACAGAATAACCAGATATTGAAGAGCCCTATCTTCTGTCTATCTTCTGTGAGAACTTGATATATGAAAGAGATGACATTACAGACCATTAAGGAAAAAATGGGATATTCAAAAACTCATAATTGGTAAATTATTTTTCATATGGAAAAACATATTAAGTTAAATCCCTACCTCACACCATGTTCAAACATTCCTGATGGATTAAAGATTTACATTGAAACAATAAAACTAACATTTTTTTTTGTAGAAATTGGAGGTTATTATCTTTACCAAATCTAATAAGAAAAGATTTCTTTAACGAGAAAAAAAGTAACAATTATGAGGGAACAGATTGATAAATTAGACTAAGAACAAAAGAGAGCACAATGTTTGAAAATAGAGCATAGACTTGAAGAAGATATCTGCATCATATAACAACAACCGTGGATTGTATTTGGAAATATAAATAACTCCCTCAAATGAATAAGAAAAATAAAATTAAAAAACACAAGAAAATGGAATTACATAAATAGGCAATTTCACTTCCAGGTACAAAGATGTTTATTGGAGCATTGCTGGTAGTAGAGAAAAATTATAAATAATGAAAATGTTCAAGACTAGAGAAATAGGTAGAAACAGTGTGCTAGATCTCAAACAAAGGAATTCTAAGCCAGAGTTAAAATGAAGATCTAGGTTCACTTGTATGAATATAGAGGAATTGGAAAACATAATGTTGAATAAAAGGGCAAGTTGTAGAATGAATATAGCAATGATACCACTTACATATACTTCTACTCTGTATACTGTTTATGCATACACATGCTTGAAGTCAAATATAAAATCACAGAAGGGGAGGGTATATATCAATTCCAAGATAGGGATCACCCTTGAGGAGGGAGGGGAATGAGCTTAGAGAAGTCCTTCCTAACTTTACCTTGAATATTTTGTTCTTCCCACCACTTCCCCCTCAAAGATTTGAAGCAAACATAGCAAAATATTAGCATTATTAAATTTTGGTAGTTGGTAACTGTATTTGTTCTTTTGCTCTCTATACTTTTCCGTATGTTAGAAATATTTCTTAATAATAAGAGAAGATAAAAGGAAGCAGAAATCACTAGACAATCTGACTTATTAAAATGTATAAGCTTCTATTTGATCAAATCAGAGCTCCCAAATTAAGACTAATGCACAACCACTATATTCATAGGTAATGTGATCCATCAGAACTAGACCTCCCAAACTAAATTGGAGTTAAAATGCCTGATGGTATTCCCCTTAGACCAGGTCTCAATTTTCCCATTGGCTTCCTTTTAAGGGTACAGCAAATGCTGCAGTGTTTGTAAGAACAGATCTTGCCTGGACACTGGAAACCTTCAGAAGTGCATTTATGTTTGCAGGTCATGGGAATACAATTTTGTCCACAGGAGCAATAATTTAAATAAAGGTACCCCCAATGACCTATGCAGAGTAAGCAATCTCACAAATAGCCCTATTTTATGTTTACTAATATGCATGGGTCATGTTACTGGTGATAAGATATTTTTTGAATTCCTGAGGGAAAAGAATAATTATAAAATACTATTTGACATATTTTTTTTTTCTATTTTTAGAGATCAATGGCATTTTAATAGCTGCCATCATTCCGGCTACACTATAAAGTCACCCATATGTTATTTCTGTTTATGAGGCTCCCTGGACATCTGATTCTTGCATTAGGTAATTAGTGTAGACCAAGTTATGGTGAATGACATATATTCAGTTGACCATTCGCCTCCATAATACAGCTCACTTTCAGGACATGGCTCCTGTTCTCTCACACTATCAGCATGCACTGCATAGATATATTGCTCAAAGTTCCACTTCCACTCACTGATCGTTTGTGTCTTAACTCTTTCCAATAAGATTTACAGAGCAAAGCCACAGCTAACACGAGGGAGATATCATTTTAGAGAGATTTAGTAGATGTGATCAAATCCCTTTAAAGAAAGACTGGCCAAATGGTTATAAATGGATGTTTTTATATGTAATGTGGTTTTCCTAAATCAACAAATCTTATTTTCTGTTATACATCACTGTAACTATGACACCCAAGAGCGCTGCTCTAAAACAATTCTGAAGTGTCACGGCCAATATCTGGCATTTCTTCTTGGGAAGGAAACAGTTCTCGGGATAGCGCAGTGACACCAGCTTTGAAATCGTCTTGAGTCTCTTATTATGTTGAAAACTGCCTCAAATCTGCTGGTATGCCAGCCTTTCTGGCTCCTTGTTCTTTAAACTTTGTGAAAGTGAATTTTCATATTATTCACAAGGAGTTAGTTTATTGAAAAAGACCGAGAAGGAAAGAAAGAGGGAGAGAGGTAGTCCTAGTCTTATTTTCTAGACGATTTGAGCTGTAGAATGCATTGTGCATGTGTGTGTATGTGTGTGCATGTGTGTATGTGTGTGCGTGTGTGTGTATGTGTGTACGTGTGTGTGTATGTTTGTGTGTGTGTGTGTTGAATCTGAAACTTGATTTCCCATCATAACATTAAATAATCACTTCATGATGGCATTATTACTATTTTCAGTTGACAAATTGCTACTCCTACTTTACCAAGAATTATGCGTGAATAATCCATCCAAAGCTACACTTGTCTGTATTTTCTAAATTTTTACAATAAGCTCATATTATTTCTACAAGCAGAAGAAAAAAGCATTTTAATTCAAAAATGCTTTAGGGTTTGCCAAAATATCATGATTTTATCATGGAACTTCACCCCTTCCTTACTTGGTTCTACTACTCACAGATGTGAAATATGGAATTAACTGGGAATTACTTTATCTCCACTGCTTTGCTGCAAATTTGAGGTAACTATGACATACTAGCTACAAATTTGTTATTTTGTCCCTGTTGTTACAAGGAGATACAACACTCAAGCGGCAAATGTTAACAAGTAGCAAAGCAAATGTAAACACAATTTGCTCTAGTGATATTTTAATAGGCTTCCTTTGTGGTAAGGTCTCTTGACACCATAACATGATATATATGCAAATATTGCTTAAATAGTTAAATAACAGTGTAATGTAAGTGGATCAATAATTAGATTCCCACAAATTTAATATACCATGAGACTCAACTGAAATACAGAATGGAACAGTAAAATGTGCTTTTATCTACTCAATTAGACCAGCCTGAATAGATAAATATGGACATTTTCAAGGTCAATACCAGTAGTATCACACACATATGTGAGTGTGTCATATCTTTTTCTTCAAGGCCCTACTCAAACTGTGCCTCTCCCATGGGTTTTTCCTATTATTTCTAGAATGTTCTCTGCTTCCCTTGCTTTTTTCAGTAATTTATGTATTTTATTATGCATTTATTATGGCCTCGTATAGTCCCCTCACTAAGGTACATAATTACATACATTTTAACACTTCCGAAATTGAGATGCACCCTGTAAGTTATGTGTATATTTAATAGTGTTGTTTTTCCTTCTTCTCTCTCTCCTGCAGCCCCCAACGGGCTCTCATTCAGTCCATGGAGAATTTACAGTCAATCAAGCTGGGAATAGCCTTGCAGTCCGCCTACCTGGAGGACAGGTAGCATTTCTATTGGTGTTTGTATTCTCTAAGAAGACAGACCATAGTGTTTGCAGAACAGAGACATGGGGGGGGTACAGATTAATAACTGCAGGCTCTCTTAGACTGAGATAAGAAAAGAATTTTAAAGAGGTGATTACCATCAGGAGGAATTTGGGGATTTGCATAACTGAGTGTCATCTAATAATTTCTTTTTCATCTCTCCAAGTTTATATTATTAACAGTATTCTAAGTCTTAATCTCAGACAATTCTACGATATTTTATTTGTCTATATAGCAGCAACCAAATCAGATTCTATATGTTTTTATATAAGTGACAAAGTTCGAAGCCTCAACTTGTTTTTCTTTCTGTAGTGGACACTGCATTGGGCCATCCAGATACCTCTTCCCTTTTAGGACTGAGGCACTCATTTCCCCAGCTCATGATTGAGTTCTGCTGCAGTGATTGTCTTCTGCTAAAAAGAACTGCCTAACCTCAGGTCACATCCCCTTCCTGGGAGGAGCCTACAACCACTGCATGGTCAGAGACATAAAGGCTAGGCCCCTTGCCCCAATTTGAGATGATGATACACAGCTCCAGAGCACACCGTGGCATTGGCAGAGGCTTTGGTTGTGAATGCCTCACAGTCTGGTTTCTTCCTCTGTCCACCCTTGCTTCCTTCTCTTTTCCCACAAGGGTTGATCCAGAGATTACTGCCTCCCAAGGCACCTGAGCTGCAACAGGTGGTGTGTTAGGATTGGTCAAAACAGTGACTCAAAAATAAGATTGTGGATCTGGATCAACCATGAGACAGTGAGCAATAATGACTCCTGTCCCTGAGGGTAGGTAGATCCCAGCACGGGGAAAAACCAGGACAGTGTGCCAGTGAAATGGAATGTTTGGCAGGTCTGATACCATCTCCTGCTGCTGTAGGGCAGACAAAGTTGAGAATCAAATCCAAGACGTGGAATAAGAATAGGAGTAGAATAAACCCGAATAATTCAACGCCCTTGGAAAGTCTGTTATGCCAAGGTCAAGGTCCTGATTAGGAAGGAACGTGACACTGAGACATGAGATGGGGCTGTCTGGGTCGATGCATTCAATCTGGGTCCCCAGATTCTCCTGAATCCTCTGCAGAAATGGCCCACTCTTTTCTTTTAAAGGCCAATGTCCCCCTTGGTGGACTACAGGCATAAGGACTCTGCCATTACTGTACAACACAGACTCCACTCAGGGGATGTCCAATCTCCCATTCTGACAATAACTAGGTTTGACTCACAACAAAATTTGCCCTGGGAAGCACTGGACATACTAAGGCAGGAAAGCGATGATGGGCCAAAGGAGCTGGAGGACCTGAACAGCATGTACCGACAGGGTCCAGGAGAGTATGTATGGGACTGAATTCTAAGGACCAGGGAGTATGTGGAACATAAAGGTGGATAAGAGAGAACTTACAGATATGATGAGAGTAATATACAACTTAACAGTTGGCAACAACCCAGCTAGACAGGGATAAGAAGTTACAAAGAAGGCTTTTAGGAGCTTAGAGAAAGCAATAGCCCACGCTAAGGAATGTGGAAATACTGTGCGTAAGGTGAAAGGAAGGATCAAAAGCAGCAGGAAAGTGGGCAATCATGAGTATGCCACATAAGCTGAAAACACCAGATGACTGTGATCCACGAGAGGGCTCAGAAAGCACTCTCTTTAACAAGCCAATAGGAACGCACTAGTGCAAGAAACAGCAGCAGCATTGGGAAGCTCAGTGTTGGGCAACTTCTGTAGCTCATGGTCGAGGGTAGGAGATGCTATTACAGAACTGAGCTCCCTGGAAGGAATGTGGACCACTGGATCCTAACATAATAAAGATGGGGGATGGGGTGGCACTTAACCATCAGAAGCAAGGTGGGTGCAATTATTTCAACAAGCGGCAAGGACAGAGTGGATCAGCCAAGGAGGGCTGATATTTAGAAAATTATGGAGAGGCTTAAAAGAATAGGCATCCCTAGGGATGACACACTGTAGTGGAGGCTGTAGTTCATCCCATTGAACATCCACTCATAAGTTCCTCCCAGGAAAAGAGGGCCGCTGGAATCCCAAACAGGCTACTCCTAGGACATAAATAAAGCAAGTAGATCTGAAGGGCTTCAGGGGTGGATTGTAGCAGATGCTGTGCCATGCCAGCCAGACCCTCCTTTCTGGTGCTGAAGAACTCATGCCTCAAATTGCAAGAGTACTGGCAACTAACAGCTCATAACTGTGTCCCTCTGCAGAGACTGCCCTCCACTGTGGACAGCCACCTAACCCAGGATTCTGCTCCCCTCCTGGGAGTAGCTCCCAACCCATGACTGGTCAGTCAGGAAACACAAAAGCCCATCTCCTTTACCTTAATTTGGACAAATACCCAGAGCTGTTCTAGAGCCAGAGCTTACCTTGAAATTGACCAAGTCCCCTGTTTTTGGTGATCGCTTTACAACCTGACTTTTCCCTCTGCCATATCCTTCCTCCTTCACGTCCCCCAAGTATTGATCCCAAGAGCACCCCCAATAAATAATACATATTTCTCATGTTCACTCCATATGTACAAAACCACAGTCTTCATGGAATATTTTTTTAAAGCCCCCCCCATCACCTGCAATGGTTCGGATGTGAGCTAGATGTAGAAATGACCGCTGTGTCAAGAGCTCAGACTCAATCAGCCTGCAGCTTGAATCTTGCTCCATCTTCCTGTTTCAGCTTATTACAGAATGGGGAAGCAATAACATCGTCAAAAGCAGGTAAATAAAATGTGGAGAACTAGTATAGAAAGTTCTCCTGAGCAACTGATATGTTCTTGGCTATTGGCAAATAATCCCACTTCCTTCTTTACTCAAGAAGCTCAAGACAGGGTTTGTGGCCAACCTCTGGCTATCAGATAGAATTTTACCACTTCTGCCACCAAACCTTAACCTCACCCCCGGCTTTCTCTCATTTTTGCAGTCCGATTTCTCTTTCACCTCAATTTCCTCTTCGATTTCTTGTAACATTTTGTATTTCCCATTTTTTTGTAGGCCATCTTAAACCCATTTTTTTCATTGTTGCTATTGTGGGGAATAAGTGAAGAAGGAATTAAATGAAGAAGGAGAAAGAGGAAGGAAAAAGAAAGGGAAAGCGAAAAACAGGATCATGTCAGGGCTAGGAGAAGTGGAGGTAGCAGTGGATTGCAGGACTTGAATTATTCAGAATACAGATTATCATGAGCTGCTTTTGTAAAACAAGTACTTTGGAATGAGAACCCACCACTGAGAACTGTTTTTAACATCAGACTGTTGCATTTGTAACATACATTCTAAAGTGAGAGGGTGAGGAGTGGGAGGATGAATTTGGCCATGGTTGGTCTCAGCCCTGTTACCCTAACTGAAGGTACTGGCTTCGGTGTTTGTCCTCAGGCATCACCAGGTCCTCCTGCCTGACACTGGTCCTTTAGACTCAGAGCACTCACGTGTGTACCCCAGGCAACCAACGGGGGAGGGAAGGTGTTGGGGATAGACATAGGGGACATGCTTAGAAATTATTCTCATCTTGTCCATGGAGTGATATTTATTTAATTGTAGAACTCTAAATTCCTGTCTGACTCTGTCCTTTGTCTACCCAGTAGCCCCTGTGGGTTTTATATTAAAAGTCTGTGTCATGGGAGGGAAAGTGAAAAGCTTTCTCTGGAACCAATCTGGAATGGAAACCTAATAATGGTTTCCTTTTGTTTTCTGTTTTCTTGGGCTGGTTGAATGTCCTAAATGAAAGTGCCAAAAAGGCTGACGTTGCATCCCTGATTACAAGCTTTTTCTCTCCTTCTGTAGTTGGTAATCACTTGGAAGAATAAAGCTATAGTTTCCAAGTGTATCAGGAATTTGTAAATACAGTGCGCACATGTTGAACTTTATTTTTTCCTCTCCGGAAAGTAAACGATCGTGATTAATAGCAATTCCACTTGTGGGACTCCTGGGCCACTTGGCCCCCTAAGAAAAAAATGAGGAAATAAAATCGAGCTAAAGTGCATTTGTCTTCATTTCAAGAGTATGTGTTATTTGCCTCTTTTTATTTAATGGTGTGTTCTGTCTATCAGTCTTGTGCCTCCTAGAGGATACAATGGCCCTGGTACATTCCAGGGCTTCCTCCTGGACTAAGCTTATCACCCAGCCTGGCTCCCCACCCTCAGGTGCCTTCTGGTCCTTTAGAAACACCTGCTTTACAGGGAGAAGCAGGTATGGGCCTGTTGGTCCCTACCCAAGTGTGGGTGATCCTCAAGTGTTCTTGCTTAAGCCCGCAAAGGTCTTTGACTTTATGTAAAGGCTACGCTTGTCTGGTGCCAGAATCCCATAAACATCTGTGAGAGCTGAGAAATCTGAACCAAGAGGGTTACTAGACCAGGGAATAAGCTCCTCTCTTGAGTATAAATGACTTTTGAGAGAATTGCCTCATATTTACCTGACTCATCCAGAAACAGAAATATGGCCTCACATTTGTACCGTACGTCATTGTTCATCGTGAACTTTCACAGTATTACTCATGGGGCCCAATGGCAGAACTGGGAAGGAGACAGGTCCAGTGTTACCATCTTCTTCACACAACCACCTTCCTCGCCTCACTCCCAGACATTTATGCTTCTCAGGCTATGAATTTATGGATTTATATTTAGAATATACAAAAGAATCCATTTCATTGGTCAGCCTAGTAGAGGTGCTAAAAGATTATCATCTCACCCTGTTGCATAGGTAATGAACATGTGAGTGCAGACATCTCTTCAAGATACTGATTTTGTGAGGTGGTAGATATGTTAGTTAACTTAATTGTGGAGATTATTTCACAATGTATGTGCTTATCGAAACATCAAGTTGTGTGCCTCAAATATATGCGTGATTTTAATTTGTCAATTATACCCTAATAAAGCTGGGCAAATAAATAAGGGGTTGGGATTGTAGGACTGTTTAGTATCCACCTATCCCTACTACTCTGTTTGCTTATAAAAAGGCCTAAGCCAAGCACAGGCCTGGGGCGATCACAGTGGAAAGCCTGTGACCACAACGGGCACTGGGTGTGGGGATTCCCCCGGGAACAGGGAGAGCAGGTTTAACTGGACAGGCTACAACCATGGAAACAGGAACAGAACACGGTTTAGACTGTTAATGATGCCACACATATGTTTGGTTTGAGTCATCTGTCTGTAAAACTTGTGACAGTGACAGATTAAATCAGAGATGTCAGGATATGTAGGGAGGGCACAAGTGAATCCAACCTTGGGACGACTAAACCAGATGATGCATTTCAAGACTGAACAGACCTCCCTGTAGGAGAAGATCTGGTACTCATTTACTGGTTATAAGATCTGGCTTCTGTGACAACACGGGGAAATTCCATTTTTCCATTTACCTCTCTGGCCCCCCTTCTCAGCCCCTTTACTGGCTTCTCCTCCCCTGTCATATACAACCTATAAGCACAGTCGTGCCCCAGGGCTCAGTCCCAGGCCTTTTTCTCTTCTCCACCTCCCATCTCTCCATAGGTCATCTCATCTAGGCTCATGACTTTAAATAACATCTATATGCTGCAGACTCCTGTAGTTATCCCTTTAGACTTAACTGCTCCACCAAGCTTCAGATCATATCCAATGGCTGAATCAGCCTCTCAAACTTACCATGACCAAAATAGATGCATGATCTCCTCTCTACCCCTGTCCCTCCTCCCCCAGTCTTCCGATCTCAGCCAATGGCACCACCTTCCATTAACTTCTGAGCCCCAAATCTAGGCATCCCCCAGGATTCATGTTCCTTTCTCCCTCCACCTTGACAACCACGTCATGCTACAAATCCTGTCAGTCTCTGCCCATCAGTATATCCTGAATCCATCCTCTTTTATCCATCTCCACTGCTGCCATAATCCAAAAGACCTTCACATCCTGTCTGGACCACTGTAATAGTAGTTACAGTACCTGTGACTCCAGACACGGTATCCAACCTGTAGGAGTAGGTATTTGACCATATCTAGGTCAATCTGATTCTCTCTCCCAGGAATTTGAATTTTTGTGTATATTGATAAGAACACTTTTAAGATTTATCCTCTTAGTAAATTTTTAAGTATACAATACAATATTATTAACTATAGGCATTATGCTGTACAATAGATCTCCAGGACTTATTCATCTTGCATAACTGAAACTTTTTACCCTTTTTCTCAAAGGAATTTGAATCTTAATCAGGGGGACACATAGAAGTCACCCTTCCTCATATCTCTGTTGTAGGAAGCTAGCTGGAGCCAAGCCATAACAATGTTAGCACCATAAGGAACCAGTCCAAGAGTTCCTAGCCCTAAGACCCCAGAGCATACCCTTGAGTATTGTTTCTCTAAGGCCTAGTCATTCAGTTTTTCCTTTGATTTTGTGAGCCACCCAGTATCTACCCCCAGGGAAGGGTGCAGTGAAAAGTTTCCCTTGGGGACCCCTGAAAAATCCACAAATGAGCCCTAGTTGGATGTCTGTGTGACAGATGACACAAAAACCTCATTAGAACAGCACCAGCCCTGATGTTAGTGGACAGAGACTTCTCTACTTTATTAACTATTATATCCTCAGTGCCTGGAATAGTGCTTCCCTAATACTACAATACATTAACAAAATACTTGTTAAATGCACGAATGAATGTTTGCCAGGCCAAGAAGAAGGGAAGAAAGAGATTTCTAGAGAGAAGTGTCCTGTTGACATAAGAGAGAATATGGTACTTTTAAGAAACTAATGGAAGTCAACTGGGATGTGGTCTAGAGAACTGGAAGCGGGGGATGGTTAAAGATAAGGCAGGGAGATAATCTGGGAGAGGTAATCAAGGGTCAAATCATGAATGACGATAAGCCAGGTAAAAGTTTAAGCTTCATGGAGAAGGAAAAGAGGACATCTTTTTAAACATTTAAACAGAGTAGAAAATAAAATTTGCATTCAGAAAGGACACTCTGGCCACAGTGTTGGGATGCAGGTTAGGAGACAAGCTGTGCTGGAAAGAGGGAGGCCAGTTGGAGCCTGGTGATGTAACCTATGTGAGAGACCCTGGTGGCTGGCCTGGGGTAGCAGGCTTGTGCAGCAGTATTTTGAGAGGGCTTTTAAGAGGTAAACCCATGGCGATGGAGAGCTAGCAGGTAGGGATAATATCCTGATTTCTGGCTTGTCTACCAAGTGAATGGAGATGCCATTGACTAAACTAGGGAATGTGGGGCAGGGGCAGGTATCTGGGGAATGGTGATGAGTTGAGTTCTGGACACGATGAGTTTAGGACGTGCAGATGCAGAGGTCCAGGAGGCATCTAGAGATGTGTGTAGAGCTAAGGAGAGGTATGTGAGCTGGAGATGTGGATTTAGCAGTCAGCACAAAGACAGAACTGAAGACATGGAAGTGAGTGAGATTGTCCAGTAAGATGATGTCACATGAGAGGAGAAGGCAGCTCAGGACAAAACCCCAAGGAACAGCACTTTAAGGACAGGCAGAAGAGGAACCTGCAAAGAATCTTAAAAAGGAGCAGCTGGAGAGATAGGAGATACATGAATATTTTGAAAACTAAGAAAAGAGTATTTTAAGAAGGAAGGAGCTCTGAAATCAAGTGAGAAAAGGCCGTCAGGTTTGCATTGCTTTTAGCAACAAGGACATCGCTAGGATTTGCTGAGAAGGATTCAATGAAAGGAAGAGAAGGGAGGCAATGGGGGGAGGAATTCAAAGGAGGGCAGAAGGTTGAGAGGGGAGGGCAGCAGCTCTTCTCAGGCTTTGTCTTGGAAGGGGAGGAGGAAGGAGGCAATTGCTGTAGAGGGATTTGGGCTTGTGGGAGAGTTTTGCATGTTTAAGATGCAAGCATGGGAGCATCTTTAAATAGTAAACAAATGAGACACTAGGGGGAAGAGGGTAACAAACATAAGATGGGGCAGACAGTGAAAGAGATCCTAAATACTGCCAGGTAAGTGCCTGTTTCCCTGTCGACTGCCTCTCCTATTTTCCACAGCAACCATTTCAAAGTTTTCTACTCTCCCAAAACTCTTGCCCACCCTGTCCCCACTCACTGTCCACTGAACACAGCTTCTCTGACCTCACAGCATAGACAGAAGCCATCAGACAGGGCTCCCTGGACTTCTGTATCCAGGACCATCTTTTCCTCCTTTCATTCTGACACCCTGGAGGAAGTTTCCCAACTCCTGTTTAGGACTCCTGTCCCACTTCCTTTCCTCCTCATCCATTCCCTCAACATTTGATACAGACTCTACTTTGTGCCAGGTGTGCACTAGGCTCTAGACAAAGAGTTGGAAAAGACATAGTCCTTTCCCTCAAGGAGTTCAGGGTCTATTGGAGATAAAGGTAGCCATATTATAAAATGGATAATTGAAATAAAATATTGTTAGTGCAGTGGTCACAATGTGAAGAAAGTCCTGAATGACCCCCAATTTTTCCTTTGCACTCTCAGATAAGAAATCGTGAGTGCCTCCTAAACTTCCAAAGACTGGGCCTTCTCAATTCACCAGCCCCAACCCATCAAAAAACATTATGGTAGTCCTAGAAAAACACTGTTTTAACATTACAGAAGAAAATGAAAACCAGAATTCCTCAAGATGCATTTGACAATAGAAATAAAACTTTTTCTTTTGAAATGAAAATATCTAGTAATGTATTTTCTGTCAGTGTTAAATACATAAAGTTTCCCATGCAATTTCAAATGTTGTCATTATTTATATCTTGGTAGCAAATCTTCATCTCCAGGCTCCAGGAACAGGGTTGTGGGGCAACACAGGAAGGTTCTCAACACAAAGTCTGGTTTAGCTGGAATCTAGTTTAGGGTGGGAGGGTAAGTATGAGGGACAATGTAACTACCACCATGTTGAGTTTGCTACATTAAGACTGAAGTGTATTCATGTATGAATAATTGAAATATATGAAATACTCAGACTGTATCCACTTAAACATGACATGAAATATGTAGTTTCCAGTGGTTTCTCTCTCAGTAATGAACAGTCACCATTCCAGGAATCGTCAGTAGGATACAGGGACCCCTCCCCAAACACCCATAAAATGAAGCTCGCCCCATAGAGAGCAGTCACCAAGGCATATCAAAAGGACTGTGTGGCAGAGGCTATTATACACCTCCCTATATCATCATTTTCCATCTTTCTTTGCATGCTAGAAAACTTTGAGTTTTAACTGGAAACTTAACCATCCAAGTAGACACTTTATTCTGGTCAATGGGATGAGCAACTTCTGGGTTAAATCATTAAAAGGAAGCTGGTTACCCTCAATTCTCTCCTTCCTTCCTCATTTGAGTTGGAAAGAGGATGTGATGCTTATGGCTTGACTTTTACCATGTAGCTGAGGACAGTGGTTTAAGGGAAGGGAAAGCAACATGTCTGAAGTAACCTGAAACCCAAGATGGCCAGGGTTTTAGAACCATCTTCCCACCCCAGACATTGCCTTGTCCCCACCTCTGGACTGTTACATGAGAGAGAAATAAATTTCAAGCTTATTTGAGCCATCGTATGTTTGGGTCTCTTTGTTATAGCAGCTTAGTCTGACCCTGGCTAATAGAGACTGCTCCTAGATAACTGGCTCCAAAAGGAGGAACCCCTCCTGGTGTCTACCACACTGCTGAAGATAACCACAGTGATCACGACACCCTGTATAGGGTCATCAACCCCCTGGAAATGGCTACATCTCCCTTGCTTTCCCATTTACACTCCCTACCCAACCTGAGTCTACGGAAAGACAAGGATGGCAATAGTGTGACATGCTCATTCGTAGAATGCTGCTCTTGTGGGTTCCTTTTACATCCAATGTCATAGAAGTAGTTAAGTATTTTTCATCAAGGTGTTTAGGGGAGAAAAAGAACCAAGTCGTTAAGGTTAACTTCACCTCTTGCTGCCACATTCCATTAGCCAACCAAAGCAGACAGCAATCTAGCAGTGAAGGATTTTAAAAGCAAAAATGAAACAGAACAATGATGTTTAAAAATCCCAGCACTTTGTGTACACTAAATGGTCAGCAACATGCTATTACTTGTTCTAAGGGCTGTTAGCACTGTGCTCCCACACATGGGAAATCTTTGCTATTTTTCCCAGTGGCATTCTCCCCCAATTTTTTTTCTATTATCTACTGAATGTTATACTAAATACATATTAAAATATATTTTTTTCTGAAAAAGAAGCTCCTAACTTGCTAAACTGGTACACCAAAACATTTTCATTGTTCATAAAAGTTAGGGTTCATTGTTGATTATAAGCCCAATAAACAAACATCCCTTTATTGTCTCATTGACAATTGTACAATATCTCTACGCTCTTACCTACTGAATTTTATGGAAACTATTTCAACAGAGTAGACATTTATCATCACAGGAGAAACTCCCATTTAGACATTAACTACCTTAGCTTTATTAGAAACTCATTTTCCACAGATGTCCAGCCATGATTTGCTCCTGTATAATCAGGAAATAAATAAGATCAGGTAATAGCTTCCTGTGGCAGGGGTTACATCTTTATTATCCTCCAGGAAATATATACCAACCACTCAGAGAGCAGCCAGATGGTTTCCCCTGCTTATCAATAAAATTTAATTTTCACTAAGCCAATTGCTATCAAGCTAATTTTTAAATAGGAAACGCAGACATTTAAGAGTCCTATAAGAAGCACCAAATAAGCGACATATGAGAGTTTCAAATCTGCACTAATGCAGATCCATTTATTAACGCCCATTTTTTCTCCTGCCTTCTAGCCTAAGCCAAAAACCTGGGCATCTTCCTTGGCACTAAGCCGGTCAATCATCAAGTCATATTGGTTCTGACCCATATCGTCTCCTGAATCTATCCATTCTTTGTATTTCTAATACCACACCCACCCCTCCCTCTCCTCCTTGCCATCCCAATGGTCTTTCAAAAATGGAAGTGCATTCCTTTCAGAAAAGGGTACAATACCAAAATGTGGTTTTAAAACTCTGCATGAGCTAAGTGAGGTGGCTCCTGCCTGTAGTCCCAGCTACTTGGGAGCTGATGTGGAAGGATTGCTCGAGTCCAGGAGTTCAAGTCCAGCCTAAGCAACATAGTAAGACCCTGTCTTTAAAAAAAAGGAAGGTCTGCATGATCTTCTCCCCTGCCTAGTTTTCTGGCCTCATTGTTACCTCCATCCACTCCTTATTGTTACCTCTGACACTGTGTTCTATTTATGAATTAAGGACTTGCAGTTCCTCCAAGTATACAAGTTCATGTTGCCTCTGTGCCTTTGCAAATACTGTTCCTTTTGCCCATAATACCCTTTTCCATAGCCTTCCCACTCCCTTCCAACTTGACCTGAGCCTAGCTAATTGCTGCTTGCTTTAGTTTTCAGCATACAATCACCATTCTAATGAAGACATCCCTGATTTTTCAAGACTAGACTAGATATCCTTTCTATGTATTTCCCAGGCATCTAAGTGAATGTTCAGTAAACTTTACTGACAAATCACGCATTGCCAATGTTAACTAGTTAATCTTGTGGGATCTTGCACAGATGACTAGCTCAGGGGGCGTGCTCAGGCAGGATTAGTACTCTGATATCCAATTCTGGTACACAGAACCCAGCCCATTGAACTTGATGAGGACACTAACATTGCAAGGGGCATCAGTTAGGAACTGCAATAAGCTGCCGGTGTCAGAAAATAGAACTAACAGAGTCTTAAACAAAATAGAAGCTGATTCCTCTCCCACAGAAAAGAGTGTCTAAAGATGGGCAGTTTGGGGCTGTGTACTGCAGCACGCGCAGTCACTGGGGACGGCAGCTCCAGCATCTTTAGTGTGTAACTTCCACTCTCAAAGCTACAAGATGTCTCTGGGTCTCTAGATATCCAACTTTCACTCCAGACAAGAAAAGGGGTAGAGTAAGGGATGAAGGGAGAGTCTTCCTGATGTCTTAGTTATTGCCTTGGGTTTATATCACATTGTCCAGCCCTAAATACAAGAAACACTGTGAAATGCAGTCTTCCAGTTGAGCACACTGGCGCCCCAAATAACATTATACTATAAAAGAAGGGGATAATAAATACTGGGTGGGCAATGAGCAGTGTGTTCTACATTTAGCCTAGATTTATACTCCATACATTAAGAAAATAATTACCCTTTTTAATAATTTCAAATTTCATGTAATCTGAGAAGCAATTAATTGTTTAGCAAGAAGAGTTCTAGCAGGGACTTTGAAAACAGCACAGTTCAAATATGAAAGAGGTATAAAACAATTCAAATTGCATATGATCTTTGGAGAACACACTTCTCTTGCTTAGCGAGGGATAGCCTCACACAAAAATCTCATTTATTCACTTATATATTATCCACAGTGAGCTATTAATTGGTAACATTGAACATACCAATGTACCACCTTGTTTGCTCCTCACTTTGTGAGGCAGGATTATTAACCCCACTTTGTAGATGAGAATGCTGAGGCAGGGAGAAGTTAAGTAACTTATGTAGAATCACATTGCTGGGGGCAGCATCAGCATTCAAACCCAGGTCTGTCTGAAGTTCCCCCTACTCTGTAATAGAAGCTTGCTACAAAGCCCAACCCCACCCCACCCGCAACATGAATTAACGATTCTGTCACTCCAAGAATAGAATTTCCACCGTGACACCCAGTAACTGAGCCTGTGCTGGCCTAACTTTAATGGAAATTACTGGCCACTTTGTTGTGCTTAAGCATATGATGAGCAATCAGGTTACTCAGGGTCTTAAAGCTAGTAGGTCTGTATAGATCTTTGAGAATCACTCTCCTCGTTTTCAAGGTGAGAACATTAAAATTAGCCCGAGTCACACCAATGAGTTGAGTTGTACTGCCAAGAAGAGAACCCAGGAATCAAAGTTCTCATTATTTCTAGGTGCTCTGCCTCTATAGCACCTCTCAGCTTTTACTTCCCAAGTATTTTCAAAATCCAGATTAAATTCCATTGTGGCCTGAAGACATTCCATGATTTTCCTAATGAGAATTAATTATTTCTTGCTCTCAGCTTAAATTAAACTTTGAACCTCTGTTTTAGCATGTCATTTCTTCTGCTTTATATTAATTTTGTATGTGGTGTCCCCTCCTAGATTATAAACCCTTTAAGGACTTATTTTTTATAGACTTCATGCATCTAGTTTATTGTTTTGTCCATACTACATGTTCAACAGGTACTTATTGAATGAATGAATGATCTAATAGTACTTTAGTATTTCTTTAATTCAAGTGTTTCCATCAAAAGATATTGCTCTCTAGGTTTGAAAATAAACAAAACTGTGCTTATTCCACATTGTGGTGCTTTTTTTGTTTATTTACTCATTTAAAGCGTCCTCTGATAGAAGCTGAGGTCTGCACAAACAGATCTACATACATTTGCCCTTCCCTCATCCCTGTGTCTGTGGGAAGCACTGTGTCTGATACAGAGCCCGCACCCAAGCACCTGATAAATGGAAAACAAATGAATGAATCCTCGCTTGCATTTCACAGACACACATAAGATCTTTGCAGTTTTGATCCAAGGCTTTCAGAAGCATGAATCCACTAGAGACAAATACCTCCAAACAATTATTGCATTCTTCCAAAGAAATAATTATGGGATGTGTGAGAACATCAAGTTGGCAGATACACAACATGTCTTAGGAAAAATGGGAGTGTGGTTGTCAAGGAGAAAAGATATCTTGAACAAGAGTCTTTGAAACTGTATCATTAGCTGTTTCCACAATAATGCTGACTACAAATCAAACACAACACTTCAATGACATAAAACAATATGCAATTCTTACTCACACCTCTGGGATGGGTGATTAGGCAGCTCTGCTGATCTTGGCTGGGTTGTCTGGGTGGTTCTTCTGGTCTCACTCGGACAATCTCATATGTTTAGGGAGATGTATTGATGCATGGGGGTCAGGTGGTTTTCAGCCAATATAGGACATTCTTGGCTGGAATGACTGAGCTAACTCATCTCTGTTTCAAATGTCTCTAATCATCTAACAGGCTAGCAGAGATATTCTTACGGTGATGAAAAGGGTAAGAGTGAGAACAACCCTGATTTCCCAAGCGCTTTCAAGCCTTTGCTTATGTCATGCTTCCAAAAAAATCTGGCCCAAGCAAGTCTGAGACCAGAGTCAAAATGGAAGAGCACTGTAAAGTCATGTAGCAAAGAGGGAGAGGTGGAACTGGGAGCCACTTTCGCAAATCAACCGCAAGGGTAAAGATGAATATTACTTGCTTAAATCTTTTGTCCCTAGCACATAATAGTAGGCTCAATAAATATTTGTTGAACAGATGCACAGATCAATGGATGGATAGATGACTAGATGAATTAATGAAGCTAGTTTATGGAGCTCTTTGCAGAGACAAATCAATAATTCAACTATTATCTTGATGATGCCAGCAAGAAAACATTTGTCCATACATTTACACAAGATGTAGAGCAATATCTTACAAAAACAGAAACAAGCACAAACCTACGGGGCTCATCATGCAGCTCTGGGCATGGATTTTGCAGAATCCTTCTATAATAAACATGAGGACTTTCCAAGGTGTCCATCTTCTTTAGTTATCACAAACCTTTCTGTGCAACTAAGCTGAGGTTTTATCCGAGTTGTATTAAGGACTTTCTAATTTCTCCAGTTCTTGTTTTCTCCAATTCTAAACAAATTTGGGGCATCAGAAAAGTATCTTTGATTTCAAATGCAAGCTCTTTTATTGCAAGAGCAGTAATACTAAAAGCCTCTTGAACCGTAACTAACCTCTGACAAAGCCACGCACATTTTCTGGGGTTTTCATTCAGATCTCTACTCAAGAACTTTTAGTGAAGGAGAAAAATCTTCATTGGATATCACACTGTAACAGAAAATTGTAAACTGAAACTTAGAACTACCGTAGCTTCCTCTAAACCCCTTTTTTTCCTAAACCCAACAACAGTAAGTAGCATTCTAATGAAATAGATTTAATAAAAAATTAATTCACTCAGGCAAAGAATTGGGAAAGCAAGACTTCTATATTGTACTTAAAAGAAACAGGAAAATAGCACACATGTTCCAAGAAATAAGATCAAGATCTTCTGGTGATTTCTGCATGATAAGCAAGTAGTATATATTAATATTAATGATTAATACTATTTAACATTTTAGATTGCCCTGAGGGAAATGAAAAGTTAGACATGTACTCATAATAATAACTGACATTTAGAGACTCTTAGTATATGCCAGGCTCTGTGTTAAGCACTCTTTATTCATTATCACATTTAATCCTCAAAACACCCTATACAATGGGTATTTTTCAAATTTTTACATTATTTTCTATACATTTTACAGAGGAAAGGGATTGTTCTGCTAACAGAAGGGTGACCATGCTTCCTGGGGTGGCCAAGACTGTCCTGATTTATACCCTTTGTCTTGGCTTAATTCTTGATAATATCACCTTTCACTCTCAAAAGTATCCTAGTTTGGGTGATCATTATGGTTGCCGAGGTTAAGAGACTTGCCACACAGCCAGTAAGTGGCAGAGCCAGGACTAGGGGCCAGGTCCATCTGACACCAGAACCAGCAGTTTCCCCACAGTGAAACCCTCGCTGTCTTCCTGCTTCCACCGTAATGATGACTGACTCAAGTTCATCCTCCAGTATCCGCCAGCTTCATTCTGAGAACCCAGAGTGTGAAGGTGCTCAAGTATATTAAGGCTTAGAAAGTGGAACTTTGTTAAATTCAGGCTGTATTTCAAAAAGACCATGAAAAAACTGAATTGCCCAAAAAGCTGGAAAAGCAGGAGGGATAGATGATATTCAAAGCAAAGTCCCTGAAATTAATGTTTTGGATAGAGCTTAAAACAATTATTTTATATATTTAAATTTCAACTTATCTATTTAACTGCTCTTACATTTACTGAATATGCAACATTGAAGAGTCTAAGATTCTGTCCCTGCTCTCAAGTGAAAGGTACAACTTTACAGTTGGACTATCCTTCCTCTTTCCCATGTATCTTGCTACCAGTAAATAGCAACATTTATCTCTTTCTATGCAACAGAAAAGATAGCTTGTATTCCCAAGGAGGGTCAATTTGGGTAAAACAGAGGTCAAGAAAATCATAAATTCCTTCTTTTACAGCCTCCCCTTCTCCTAGTAGGAGAAAATACATACGTTAGCCACATCGAAATGTGAAAGACCTAAGGAGGAATATTGTGGGACAAATGCAAATAAGTAAATTTCTTATATTTACTTATTTTGAGTACAATTCTTGAGAAAAGAGACAGTCACCTCAGTTCTTTAGATCATATTAACTGTTCTTTGCTAATGCATGAGACTAGCATTTCAAGCACATTCTCCTTAAGCAAATCAAGTTGGAAAAAATTAACTTGGATAGGTGGTTGTTTGCCCTTATAAAAGAATCAGTATTAAATTATTTTGATAAAATATATTGATTAAATCAAAGGGGGGGAATAACTAGCCAAGAAAAATGATAATTGTAGGAGTCATTCAAAATTATAAGAAGAGAGATCAAAAAATATCAGAGGGGGGAAAAGCAATTAGAATAAACATATATAGATGAGAAAGGAAAGGATAAGTTGAAATAAAGCCTTCTTACAGAATACTTAGAAAGTGTGGCAGTGACGTTAAGAAATTGCTCCCCCAAAATACAATATACTGAGTAAAGCCAGAGAACTTCTAACTGATAGGGGATAAATCCATTTTAGACAATGAAAAACAGATGTTTTTGGCTGCTTGATTGCCTTGGAGAGAACTGTGGAAGCAACAGTGCACACCCCGCCTAGGAGACAGTTCTACTGAGTCCAAGGAGAATTTAAAGAGAGAGAGAAAGAGAGAGAAAGGAAATTCACTGACTCATAAGGGAATAAAGAAATTGGGTGGCCTCTCAGCCATCTGCCTAACATTACCCAGAACCACACCTAAACCATCCAAGCATATGAGACCTCCAGAGATGTAGCTCCATGATCTCCCTTGGTCACAGTGTTCCAGGGTGGAACACTGGTCAGAATGTTTTCCTTCTTACTAATCAACAGTCATGTGCAGAAGATTATTGTCTTTCATTCTGTTCGCAGTGCAGAGAGAGAACAGACCAGTCCCTCACTGCCTTATTTTCTTACGGTGCTGACAGGCACTGGCATTGCTTTGCAGCATAGCGCTACCATCTCCTGGAAGAATGTTACCAAGAACTCCCATGGTCATCTCCAGGTTCATTCATCCAGATCCTCTTTGGCTTTGCTCCTGAGAGGGAATTCCTAGGCTTTTTATGAATTAGTGCATTTTGAGAAAACAGTTCTTAAAAATTAATACTAATGAAGTAAAACGTCTCATAATTAAAAACACATTAAAGCAAAATACTTGGGAAATGAAACTCCAGCCCAGTGGTGGCTCTCCAGATATGGTTCCAACTAGGGACCAGACCAAATCTATCAGGGCGTGATTGCCAGACAACAGAGAAGCAACAAAGACCCCAGGCAGGCCAACACTTGATTAAGTCAGCTCTGAATTTTGACAGCTCTCCCTGTCCTCTCACCTCCTGTTTGAGCCCCCTTTTAGGTGAGGTAATCACTATTACTAATACTACAAATAATAATGATGTTGGAAAATTACATAGTTGCCATCTATTTGTGATTACTGTGTATAGAAGGCAGAATAATGACCTCCTCCCTCAGCCCCAAAGATATCTCAATCCTCAGAAACTATGAACATGTTACATTACATGGTAAAGGGGCACTAAGGTGGCAGGTGGAATTTGGTTAGTAATCGACCAGAAGCTTTTCCACTAAGATAAGGAACAAGACAGGATGTCCACTCTCACCATTGCTTTTCAACATCATATGTTAGTCCTAGGTAATGCACTGAGAAAAGGAAAGGAAATTAAAAGTACATTAACTGAAAAGGAAGAAATAAAACTGCTTGCAGATGACATGATCATCCATGTAGAAAATCCAGAATAATCAACCAAAAAATTCCTGGAACTAATAAGCAATTATAGCAAGGTTTCAGGACATAAGGTTAATAAAAGTCAATTGCTTTCCTCTACTCCAGCAATGAATAAATGGAATTTGAAATTAAAAACACATTACCATTTACATTAGCACCCCCCAAAATGAAATACCTAGGCATAAATCTAACAAAATTTATATAACAGGAATATATACAAATGAGAAATATATGAGGAAAACTGTAAAACTTTGAAAAAGGTATCGAAGAAGAACTAAATAAATGAAGAGATATTCTGTATTCATGGATAGGGAGATTCAATATCATCAAGATGTCTTCTTTCCAAATTGATCTATAAATTCTACATAATCCCCCCCCCAAACCTCAGCAAGTTACTTTGTGGATAGTGACAAACTGATTTTAAGTTTATATGAAGAGGCACACAAGATTGCAGGTGGAGTTAAGGTTGCTAATGAACTGAATTTAAAATAGGGAGATTATCCTGAATTATCAGAGCAGGCACAATGTAATCACAAGAATGTCTAAAAGTGGAGGAAGGAGGAAGAAAAGTCAGTGTCAGAGTAAGGGAGTATGAGAGAGACTCAACAGGCTGCCGCTGGCTTCGAAGAGGGAGGAAGGGGCTGCAAGCCAAGGAGTGCAGGCAGCCACCAGATGCTGGAAAAAGACCAAAGGTGGCAGGGGGAGATTCTCTTAGAGATCTCAGAAAGGAAGACAGCCCTGCCCACACCTTCATTTTAGCCCAGTTATACCCATTTTGGACTACCTCTGGCACTGTAAGGTAATAAATATGTTGTTGTAAGTCCGTAAGTTTGTGGTAATTTGTTACAACAATTGGAAACTAATACACTGTGTCAAACTTTTGGGCTAAGTGTTTCATGTCTAATTATCTCTAATTCTTACAAACACTGCAATAAAGGCAGGATCATTCAGTTTCTGTGGAAGACACAGAGGCCCCAGATGTTAAGTGACTTGCCTAAGGCCTCAGTTAGTAAAATGCAGAGCCGAAGTGTAAATCTAGGCCTGTTTGACTCTCAAGCCCATCTCTCTTCTCTACTCAAAACTAACCCACGTCGTATTGAGCCCTAAATAATAACCTCCATTCTGTGTCCAGATACGCACTGCTCACGTTCAACCTCAGCTGTTAGACTTGCTCCCCAGAAGCTACACAAAGGAAAAAAAAAAAGCCCAATTACAATTTAAAAATAGCTCTCTATCTAAATGGCCAAATGAAAGTATTATTTTGGTCTATAATTGGTCCAACTGGCTCTGTTTAATACTTCATTTATTCAATATATAGGATTCTTCTGAGGAAAAACATAGAGAGGCCAAGGGGTGACTCGTGAATGCAGGCTAAAAGCTTGGCTGAAAACAATTTAAATCAATAAGCAAGCCAATGCTTCGGTCTGGGAAATTTACTATAGTTGGGTTTGCAATGCTTTTTTGTTTTTGCTTTTATAATTAATTACTGTTGATTATGCTTTCTGTTATTATTTTTTATAATTAATTACCAAGCGTTTATAGTAGCCAGCAACTTTTCACACATTGCTTCAACATAAAGAGATAAGAGATCAGAATCGTAACTGGAGTACACGTTTATGGATTACTAAAATGTTCACATAAGAATTACACACTAATTCAACTACAATAAAAAAAAAATTACACTTGAAGAGCTTATTATATACTATTCCTTCCCCTTCTGAGAAACATTTGAGCAGAAGCCTAGCACGGTTACCATGGCAACTATAATGCAAAATTGGCAGTAACTTTATGAATTGCAAATTCCTCTAAGGGTGTTGGGGATTTTTTTTTCCTACTTCCATTTTTAACCATCTCATATGCATTATTCCAGCAATATGTTAAACAGGGTTTTTGGGAACTCATGCATCACTTCAAAACAAGCTATGTTTTAAACCCTCAAATTCCATTATTCTAACAAAAGCAGGCTAACCAAGGAACACCCAATTTATTAAATTTTAAGTTTTCCATTGTTTTTAATGGAGTTCTTAACACCTTTGCTAAAAAAGATGCAGGTAGTCACTATACTCTTTCCCATTGTCTGTTCTCAAATCTCTGAGAATGGAAAAGGTCCTAGTTTAAAAAAAAAAAAAAAAACAACTCATAATCTCACAATCTGTTTCTCCCTCCAAGTAATTTCAGTTACATTTTGTACCAAAACTTGAATCAAATGAGTGGTCATTTTCATTGTTTCTCTTTTTCAACCCCATCTTCACTCTCAGATGTTAATGAGCATGAAAGTGATCTTGAGAAGCAACTTAGTGACCAGGGAATTATATAGCTCCCAGTAGAAATTGTTTGCCTTGGGAGTTTAAAGATTTACAAAGGTAGCCAAAATTATTATGCTGTATGAGCCTCTTCATTTATAAATACTTGCAACTGAGAGGTGGGGTTACCCACATAATCATAATTGGTTCAGCCCTTAGCGTTGCTATTTCCTGGTCATGTGGCTTTGAGCAAGTCACTTGTGAGCTTCTGTGTCCTCATTTATAAAAGAGGGATTTTAATTTTTGCCCAGGCCATTTCCAAGTCTATTAAAAGAATCACACGAGATAATGTGTTTGAATACCGCTATGTCCTATTAAAATATTACTGTCAATTCTTCTGAATTTTTCTTTTAGGTAACCAATATTAAAAATCTCTAAAAATATGGATATTCTCTATTTTCAAAATCTGGTATCAAGAAAAAAGTATTCCTGGAATGGGTGCCTCAGGGTTTAGGAAATGAAATAAAGATAAGAATAAAAGATCAGAATTAAATCCTGTTCTATGAAAGGAGACCCAAATTATTGCCTCTGTTCAGTTTCCAATTCAGGAGACCTATTTGTTTGCAAAATAGTAATGCAGAAAATGACTGCATCCAAAGCACATCTCTAAGACAAGCGCTCATCCACATGCTTAACAAGTTTAAGGAGCAACAGCACTTTGTGAAGATGATCATGTCTACTGGTTTGTTCCTCTCTATTCTGTTCAAGAGCAACTTCCTGAAGTCAGAGGAGTATTAGTCTTCCTACCTTTGACAGCCCTCAAAAAGGATGTAAGTATGGCATAGCTCTGATGGACATAAATTATGATATACAAGATAATCAGAGATATATGGTGGAGAAGCTTCTAAAGACTGAAACCCTGCTTGGCTTCCAAGGACTTTCTGTTTGCTCATTTATTCCTTCATTTGTTCACTCAATAAATATTCAGTGAAAGCCAAGCTGTATTCTGCTTTGGCAAATTAAGGGAAGACTCAGGTACCTTTTTACTCATGAAGAGCTCCCCAGTTTATTGGGGAAAGATTACACAGCTCTCCTTTCTAGTCCTCACTGCATCTAAGGGCTATGGGAATGCAGAAATTGCAAAGTCTAACCACAAATGGGGCAGGAATGGGTGAGGGGAGACTCCTCAAGGAAGTGTTGTTCGAGCTGTACTCACGCAGGAGTTTTCCGGGGGAGAAGAGGTGGTAGCGTCTCTGCGGAGTAGAAAGCACGTGAAAAGGCTCTGAAAGTTGAGATCTGAATGCTGGTGAAGGCCTCCAAACAACTGGGCACAGAATGCCAAGGATGGGGAATAATGACGAAGGAATCTGAATAGTGGGTTCAGGCCCAACTCGACAGTACGTGCATAAGCAATGAGAAGTCCTGAATTGTTAAATGAGAGAGAAACATAACAATGTCAGATCTAGGTTTTAGGCAGGACGCTTTAGGAGTAGCTAAGCTAACCAAAACAAGTATAAGTGGTCAATCAAAAGGCACTAACATGTCAACAGGAGAGCCTGCTCTCCCCAGGGCAGACCTAAAACCCAATGGCCTCATGGGCACGAGGAGCCTGGGAGAGCTGCAGGAAGAAAGTCAGAATCTGCTGGACTCTGCAATTTCCTGATGAGTGAGGGGAATTTTGGAAAACTGTCGTCATTAGCTCAGAAGGTGAGCACACAGATTGCAGAGCATTTCTACCTTTCCAAGCTTGGCAATAAGACAAAAATGTGGTCGATTCCCTTCACTCTAAGTAACTCACACCAGATGCTGATGCCCTTAGACTCTTCCAAAGCTACAGTTCCCCAAATCATTTCTTTCCAGAGGTCAGGCATATGGAGCTCATTAAATCCCATACAGCAACATTTTAACTGTGTAAAGCTGTTTGTTTGCAATGCAATTTAACGTTGAGTTTGATTTACAAAGCACTGCATATTCTTAGTCCTGAGATGACAGCCTACTCTTCTATGAGCCTAAATGTGATTTGGGGCAGTGGGGAGGACCTTTGACCAAAAGCTGGAATTGGAAATCTGGGCTTATGCTAAGCATTTGCAAAGAAGGGAGAGCTTCATATCTTAGAGAAGGTCTATCCCAACTTTATGGTTATACAGCTGAGGAAACCAAGACCCAGAGAATCTAAATGACAGAGGCAGTGGCTGGAACTCAGGTCTGCTGATCCTCAGCCCAATGACCTTTTCTCTCTCTCCTTTGCCTCCCTACAATTCAAAACATAACAAAAAAGAAGAAGAAAAAGGGCCTTTCTTAAGCATGATGAAATTCATTCCAATGTGAAAAAAGTTACTCATGCACAATGGATTGGCGCCTTCATACCCCAGTATAAAAATTAGAGAAAATTGATAAGGCATTGTTTGAAAATGACTTGCTTTATGTTTGACTGGTACAAAGTTACGGAATATATGTATGACATATGGCTCTGCAATCAAATCTAAAAGTTTAAATAACTTGCTCAAAGTCACATGGCTGGTTAAGTGTAAGCTTGGGTTTCTTCATCTGTAAATGGACATACTAATACCCAAAAGATGAATTGTTTCATTGAACTAACCTTTGAGAAAAATGCTTAAAATGGCTATTATTATATTTTACTTTGTATATGTGGGTTTGGGCTTCAAATAGTCTTCTTGGGAGACTTGCCCTACACTCATGCCCATGATGCTGTCATTGTTTGAAATACTTGGTGCACTTTTCTTTTGGAACTGCCTTCAGAGTTAGTTTTAGAATATTAGGAGGAAATCACCTCATTATGCCTACATTGAATCAGAAAGAGCGTAACTCAGTTTTATAAGCTTCATTCACCAACACTAGCTGTGAGGTTCTTTTAACCATTTGTTTAAACGAAAGCCAGATACAAAAGATGAAAATTTGGCAAGGCTGAGGATATTAAAAAAAAAAAAAAAGAAGAAATCTGCTTCCTTAAGCAGAGGAGGTACATTTTCTATTTGCTGTACTAGGCCCAGAACCCCGGACAAGTCATAAGCCATGGAGCCAAGCCCATCCCAGAGTTGAGAAGGTGGAACACGGGGGTGTTGATGACTCAAGGTCAGCCCTTGGGGAACTAGAATTCTCTGGAACTTTTGAGAGAGAAATACTGCTTCTCAGAAATAATTATACATGGATTTTCACAAGCAGGAATGATCACTATACCTCTGATCATGATTAATTCTCATTCTGTGGGAGGGATAGAAGGAAAAAGAAGTCTCTGAGAGCCCTAAGCACTCCTGACCTTGAACGCAAAGCAGACTGTGGAAGCAAGAGGAGCGCCTGGGCCACTCCTATCTCGTCCTTGTTCCAGATGAACTTATCCCCTCCCCCATCCTCTTTCCCCCAAGACACACACACTGTTAAAGAACAGATTCCCTGCCCCTGTGTCCTACCCGAAACTTCCAGAGTCTAGGGTTAGCACCTTGCCTTCAACTCACACTTCAAACATTTCATTCTTCATGTTGTTATCATTGTAACCCTATCATTACACTGCTGGTTAATCATGATTAAAACAATAAGCAAAGAAAAAAAACCCTTCCCTGGTGAACATAAATAATTGCAGATGAATACATCTTGTCTGGGCCCCACACCGTGTAATGTCATGTGCTATTACAGACAGTATTAGAGGATGTTTTATTGTAAAAGATAATGTTTTCTAATTGTGATGTTTACTCCCTTCAGATGAACATTTGTCATGACTGAAGATATTTAAAAAAAAAAAATCTGCTTCCTTAAGCAGAGGGGATACATTTTCTATTTGTTGGACCAGGCCCAGAACCTTGGGGAGGTCATGGCCTTCATCCTGAAGGCCTAACAAAGTCACCTAGAGGGAGCTTGCAGTTCTAGCCTGCAGTTTATGGGGAAAGTAGCCTTTCTCCCTGGTAATAACCCTAAAGTGAAAATGTGAAACCAAGCAGAAGGGGCTGAGGGAAGCTTTTTCTAGTAGACCTTAAAAGAAAACACACACAGGACCTGGATCCTGGAGGGAGCCTGGCCACCAGGGGTGACAGAGCAAGGAAAGGAGATCCAGGGGTTCATCTGAAAATATATCATGCACTTGGAAGGCTCTTACTCCAGGAAAGCAGCTTACTGAATGGGCCAGATCGGCAGCTCCAGCAGGCTGTAAACAGCTTGATTTTCCTCCATCCCCTGCACATCGCGCTGGCTCTGCCAGCCGCCCTGCTCCCCCAGTGAGGACTCTCCGGCATAAGCCAGAGCACTTTGGGTTACACCTGGGCATCAGAAAAGCCTCATTTTCAGATATTAAAAAGTTCATCTACTGATCTATTCTCGAAATATTCATTTCTCACCCAATTTAAGTTTCCTTCTTTTCCCCCGGCTCAGTAATAAGCAGCAGAGGGAGAAGGCTGTGGAATCTTCTTTTACTGTGTGTCCACCTTGTTCTTTCTTCTGCCCTTCCTACCCCACTCGCTGTGCTGCCTCCGGCTCCTCCAGGGCCAGGGTGGGGAGGAGGGACATCGGGTAAGTGAGCAAGGTCTATTCACCGGTGACCTTGCATGTGGTGGGGACGCCCTTTGTGTGCTAGATGCCCAAATGCTGGCTCCTCCTCACAGGAGGGACTTTCGTGGGTTCTTAAGAGACACCCCCAGCCCTGCCTTCCTTTCCTTGGCTCTCTAATGCTGTGGTATTCCTGACCTGCCCCTGAGATGCACTCTCAGCCTGCCTGTGAAGACCCCACACGGCTTCTTTTTACTGGGGTTGCTGAGCTCTGGCAAGAACCTCTAGGGCAGGTGCCTTTCAGGACAACTCAAACCTGCTAGTTTCTTCAGCATTGGCTTAATCCACAGGAAATATTATGCATCCATGCCAACCCCTCTCCCCTGCAAAAGTTGGAAGCCTAAAGCCCTCCTATGGCCACCTCTGTTTTTGCTCTACCATCAGAAGCAGCTCCAGGCGGCCTTCTGCCTTTGAGCTTTTCCAGCAACAGTCAGGTTCCCATCTCCAGCCGCCCTCCCCACCCCTACTCCCCGCCTCCACCATGTTCAAAGGATCCACATCAAGCTCTCAAAAGAATTCTGAGTCCACGCTACTGAGAGTTGCCCCGTGAATCCTGACTCTACCTCACTAAGTGAACAAGTCCAAGCCACAAGACGTACCCTCCAGGACTGAGGTCATGACCTGCCCCATCCTCTCCACACACTGCCTACCCACACATGGCAGGTGGCAATGCCGAGAATTATTCTCTTGAGACTATTTCAGCTTTTAACTTAGCTAAAAATCCTAAGCACAACACCCTTCTCTACCATCATCTTAGGCAATTTAGAGAGATGAACTTATGATTTCATATCTATAGCACACAGAGAATGGATTTTTTTAAAAGATTCATTTGAATATGTTATTCTCACATTAAAAAGTTTATATTTATAAACACTATTTCCACAAAGATGATCCCATTAGATGTATAGTAACATTTATCTCTGATGAATTACAGTTAATCTTGAAAATCCTGCCAACCACACATAATATATGGTACCTAACACATTCATAAATTCTTATGAAATGGCTGAATAGGTGGGTGGGTGGTTGAATGGATGGATGGATGAAATATTTTTAAAGCACCATATCTAGGAAGGCAGCAGGGAATTAGAGATGGATTTGCTTTCTTATTCTTGAATATAGTAGTTATTGATATTGGGAAATATCATTTAACCTTTTCGTGTTTCAATTTCCTCATCCACTAATAGATATAATAATCCCAAAGTCCTGCCGTGAGAAATAGATGAGATAATCTTGGCAGCTCTAAAGCTGTTAGTGGGATCTGCAGTTGCTCTGCGGTTGCCTTGAACAATTTCTATGACTCACTTTTACTACCTGCAAAATGGATATTAGAAGACTTCTCTCCAGTTTTCCTCAGAAGGCCGTCCATATAGGAGGAAGAACTCCGGTTCCAGGGCGCAGCAGATCTAATTAGCTATACAACCATGGGCCAGTCATTAAAATCTCCGTGCTACAATTCTCTCGACTATGAAACAGGATCATGATGACTATCTCATGGGTCATTATGAGAATCAAATGGCTTAACGTAGAACACTGCCCAGTACCTGGATAACAGTACTCAGCCTATACAATTGTTAGAATCAGTATTGCTCTGTGGGCTTCCATTGAAAAACACCATAGAGTTACCTCCCCCTTTGCTGCCTAGGTCCAGTCGTTTCTGAATAAGCTTAGTTGCTATGGTTACCTTCCAAAGATACCACGGTTGAAAATGTGCTGGGAGATGGGAATTGATGGCAGAAGGTTTTAGTGGAGGACACAAAGCAACTTCAGCAACTGAGACATTTTAATACATGTGAACTCTTTCCCTTGGAAACCAAAGTCACATTTTGCCAAAATGGAAATGAACTCAGGAAGTGGAGTTTCAGAAGTTCTGTATTTGGCCGGCCTCCTTCCCCCATCACCAGGACCTCAAGGACAGGTATATCTGGCCCTGAATCAGCTCCAGAGCATCTCAGTTTCCTCCCCCAGGATCTGGCAGTCGGAAAGACGTTGGTTGCCAGACAGAATTCATCAGATTCACTTCCCAGATGCTATCGCTTCTGATGCCGAAAGAAAAATAGGTTGCCCAGCAATCGAGGTTGGAAAGGACAGCTATAGCTGAAAAATGCAGTGTTACCCACGGAACAATAATGGGCTACTCTTGTTAAAATGTATTAGCATACATTTATGTTTATTCCAGGGATCCTCGTATCCCTCAGGCCCCACTCTTAGCCTCTGGATGGGTAGCACTAACATCCCTGGGTACACTATCCCTCATGGCAGCGTTGTAAATGGTTTTTGATCTGTCAAAATCAGTCACGGCTCCAACAGTTCTCAGCAAATGAATGAAAGTTGGCCTGACCCTGCTTCCTATTTCCAACTAAAGCAAACCCAAGACCCGATGGGGCCTCACAGGCAAGAGTATTGTGCACTCAATCCTACTGAAAGGACTCTTTCTGCCTGGTCATTCTTCCCAGATATCCTAGGGAGCGGTCCTGCTCTGATTTGAAATTCAAACCAGAGGGAAGTCACCTCTGAATATACTGACTGTCCCACTTGCACTTTCACGATGATTCAGCACCACCTAGGGGACATTGTTATTCATGTCTTGCTATTTCCACTATAAAATTCTTTTTTAAGTATTGCGGTCTCCCCCTACCCCCTATCCACATAAGAAAAGTACAGAAGCTTCTCTGCGCACATTTTTCAACACACAGCTCCAGACTTCCTTCAACTGGAAACCCTGGTCCCCTCACTTAGCACACAAGGATCATTGCCGAGGGGTGTGGCTCACATTTACAATTCCCTGCGGGGAATTTGCTTTATTATTATAAGATCTGCTAATTACTAAGCATCTACTACACGACAAAGCATATATATTTATTTCTAATATATTCAATAGTCTTTCCAATTGGATATTAGCATCCCCATTTCACAGATGAAGAAACTAAGGCTCTGAGAAGTTTAGAGACTTATCCAAGATCCTAAACCAGGGCTGACTTACCCCTTTCACTGTAAAATGCTGTCTCTTTTTATCCTACTGTGCATTTGAGCCTACATAGCAGTGAAGCTGCTCATTTCAGTGATTCTAAAGCAGAACATTCAAATAAATATTATCCTTCAAAGAAGTCACATTGAAGTCTGTTCTGTCACTTCAATAACTAATGCTCATAACATTTCCGAGTCTCTGCTGCAGGATCCGCCTTCAGAGCTATCTGTGAGCTACACAGCATAATCTTATTACCTTAGGAGCATGCTACATGTGTAACAAAAATATAGTGGATACCGTAATGTCGGGCAGTGTAATCCTCCAGTCCCCTCTTCTGTAGATTTTGATTCAGTCTATCTGGGATAGGCCCAGTGATTTGTCTTTTTGTCAAGTCCACAGTGAGTGCCATCACTAGGAAAGCGTGAGAAACTCTGGTGTGATGATCCAAGCATGAGCTCTGGGCTCGGAAGGACTTGGGCTGCAGATCTGCTTCTGCATTTTTTTCTAGTCATGCACCCCTAGGAAAGCCACTTAAAGCCCCTGAATACCAGTTTTCTCATCTATAAAACAAATATTAAAATTTATTAATAACCACCAAACAGTTGTTTAAGGATTGCATAATATACTGGGTGTGAAATGCTAGTACAGTGCCTGGCACATAGTAGGCATGTAATAAATGGTCATTACTGAATCACCCACTCAGCTTATCAAATTTGCCCTGTGTGACTTTTTGCTCATTCCAAAAATAAAAACCACACTGAAAGGATACGAGGATACACAAAATATCCTATTGTAACATATATTATACTTCATTAAAAAATAAACTAAAGAGCCTTAAGAAAAGAGCTGATGGATATTAATAGATAGATGACCCTTCGGATAAGAAAGTACTCTAGAAATGAGAAACCGAACACTGAAAACAGTTTGACACTCAAAAGAATAACAAGTTTCTAGAAACACAGACACACATAGATACAAAAGGTGGAAGCAACACAAGTGTCCATCTAAAGATAAACGGACAAACAAAATGTGGTATATAAATACATAATATTATTTGGCCTTAAAAAATAATATTATTTGGCCTTAAAAAGGAAGTAACTTCTGACACATGCTATAACGTAGATGAACCAGAGAACATTACGCTAAGTGAAATAAGCCAGTCAGAAAAGTATAAATACTGTATGATTCCACTTACATGAGGTATTTAGAGTAGCCAAATTCATAGAGACAGAAAATAGACGGTGTTTGCCAGGCTAGGGGTGGGGCAGGGAATGGGGAGTTACTGTTTCAGTTTCGCAAGTTGAAAAGGCTCTGGAGCTGGATGGTGCTGTTTGTTGCACAACAGTGTGAATGTACTTAATCCAACTGAACTGTACACCAAAAATGATTAAGATGGTACATTTTTAAGTTTTATATTTTACCACAATTTAAAAACATTTAATTAAAAAATCACATTGATACAAAATCATAGTTAAATATGAATTTCAGAAATATCTGGCTTGGTTGGTGCTGCTAGGACAGAAAGCACCATGTATGAGTGGGATACTAGGGCCTAGAAGTGCACAGAGTGTGTCTTTTTTTTTTTTCAAAATGACCAAGTAAATCCACAACTTGACATCTACATTCTCAAAGAATGTGACCAACACTGCCTTGGTTGCCTGTTTTTCTTTCAAGCTACTTACTTGTCCCCAAATCACATAAGCTATGTTATTGATCAAAATAGGAGGTTGCAACTAGAAAACCTGTTCTGCCTTGACTACCCTGGTCTGGGAGGAAGCCTTGGAAAATGGTGGTGGTGATGGTGGTTGTGCATGGAGCACCCTCAGGGAAACACTGAGCCAGTGGTATCATCCTCTCTTAAGGCACTGTGGGCTATGCAGAGTTCTGCCCTGGGGCAGCTGGGTGAGGAGCAGGCACATCCAGAGCAGGACCTGCAGATTGGACTGCATGGGACCCCCGCGCCCCACCCCATTCCCACAGCCAACAGCAGCAGCAGACGGAACTTCATTTGAACCTCAGGCTGGTGAAGAGGGCTGTGCCCCTTGATTTCATTTATCTTTAATTGATTTTTCTCCAAGACTAGGTTTTCTTAAAAACTAGTATTTAATAAGATAGAAGTATTCCTGATGAGCACAAGCAACATCCAAGCACTTAAAAGGTTCCCAAATATCATAGCATTGGAGCTTTGTCTAATTTAACTTAAAAGTTACGACAAGATGAAAGTGTTATGTACATATTTAATAAATTTCCTATTTTTCTTCTGTTCTGCATTTTTTTTTAGCAAAAATAAGAAATGGATTTCCTGAGACAATTGGGCAAGAGTTTTATGTTAACGTCCTTTCCCTCTTCAAGACGATGTGTAAAGAGATTGCCTGAGATAAAACTGGCAGAGTTGCAGTGAAAACATGGCTAAGAATAGTGAAAATTGGGTGCAAGGAGAACAAGTGAAAGTAAAGGCAGGTGGGTTGGGCCCCTCCCCTTCATCTGTCCAGGAAGCTGCATGGCTGCCTGGAGAAACCTGCTGAGGGGAAGATTACATGTAAAAGGAGCTGGCAGGAGTGTACACGGGTGTTTTTAGTGCATCTTAGTAACATTACATGTGTCTCTAACCCTGAGTGAAATTCTTTAAAGCAAAATTCAGAAAATTTTAAAGAAAGGTATACTATTTTTTTGCCTCTACAATATACATATATGCATATATTATAGTGTCTTTATCAATCAGAATTCAGTTGCTGATAACAGAAACCACTCTATCTAGTTTAGACACATTGTGCTTGGATGTTATCTTCTGGCCATTCACAGGTGCCTCCTTCTGCTTACAAGATGAATGGAAGGGCTGAAGGAACAGCCAGCCTTTAGTCTGACTTCCAGGGAGGACTCTTAGAGCACCATGACAGAGCTGGCTGTCCAGAAGAGCCTGGAAGCAGGGAAACCATGAAGATGCTGCCCAATTGCTGGTTCCAGAGCCACATTATCTTAGCCACCATCCCCACCAGCAAAACGGCTCCATATCCTGCCATACCACACCCTGGGATCTCTGTTACTGATATTCCAGAAAAACCAAATAGCAGAAACATGGTCTCTATATCATTTGGCCTTTTCTATTTCAAGACACATCTGCATGGAGGAAGCTAAGTCATATTTGGAATTCAAGCTAGAATGGACCCTGGGAAATGCAGACTTCAGTTTTTTCTGGGCCCACCAGTGAGCCATAGCATACCCATGTGCACAAGTAGGTAACAAGTGAGTGAAGACACATCTACCTCCTCAGCCTTCTGAGGGGCCACAGCTCTCTTGGCCAGCAAGCTCCTCACCTAGAAGGCAGCCCAAACAGGGGGGTCTGACGCTCCTCCTCTCAGTCCCCATGAATAAAGAACATGACAGGCCTCTGGCACTCACTGCTCTGCTGTGATATGTTCTGTGAAGACAAGACCATGTCCAGTCACCAGGAAAGCTACACAAGAAGCCTGCTGCCGAGTGGGCCACTGACCATCATGGACAAGGTACCCTCTAGCTGCTGAATAATTTCATGGGAAAGTCAGTCAGTTGGGGTTTGGGGAAAACCGGCTTCTCACAGGTATAGCTCCAGGTATATGCCCCAAATACTTCTATTTGCTTAGAGATGCCCAAGCTAGTTGCAGGGTGACTACCCTAACGATACAAACACAATCTATAAATTGGAACTTCATCATTATTTAGAAATACTTGGTATAAAAACATTCAATTACACTTGAGATCCATTTGTATTATCACCAAAAACTAGCAATATCACATTTTGGCAATTACAGAAAAAGAAGAGCAGTTAGGCTATACACGTAACTTTCAATTTTTGAATGTTTTTTAAAAATAGTTTTAAATTGTTTCATTAGCTATTTGTATAAACAAAGTTTCTTGTTAATGGTAACTACCAAGAATTTGAAGAATTTATTAAAATGTCTTAAGAATGGCCATTTCAAGCATACAACCTGATTATTTAATAGCTATGTGTAGAAAGTAAGCTTCTCATTAAGGATTCTGGAAAAAAATTATAATTTGGAAATTTCACACAAAATTAACTATTTTTTTTTTTTTAGATGGGGTCTTGCTCTATCTCTTAGGCTGGTCTCCAATTTCTGGACTCAAGGAATCCTCCTGCCTCAGCCTCCCAACTAGCTAGGACTATAGGTGCACACTACCACCATGCCTGACTAAAATTAACACTTAATATTTTCCCTAACACTTTGGGTTTTACTAATTTCTTATGTTATATAAATATTTTTTTCTGCCAAGCTCCAAATAGACACCCCAAATGCTCTGCAGCTACTGCTATAGACACCATCATTTCCTATGTAAGCCATAGATATGCAGTCCCCAACCCCTGGGCCACAGACCGGTACCATGGTGTTGGTGTCCTGTTAGGAACTGGGCTGCACAGCAGGAGGTGAGCGGTGGGCCAGCCAGCGAAGCTTCATCTGTATTTACAGCTGCTCCCCATCACTCGCATCACCACATGAGCTCCACCTCTGTCAGATCAGCAGTGACATTAGATTCTCACAGGAGCGTGAACCCTACTGTAAACTGCGCATGTGATCTAGGTTGCTCACTCCTGATGAGAATCTACTGCCTGATGATCTGAGGTGGAGCTGAGGTGGTGATGCTAGCACTGGAGACTGACTGCACATACAGATTATCATCAGCAGAGAGGTTTGACTGCACAATAAATGTAATGCACCTGAATCATCCTGAAACCATACCCCCTCCCACCCCGGTCTGTGGAAAAATTGTCTTCCATGAAACGGGTTCCTGGTGCCAAAAATGTTGGGGACCACCGCCTTAGATCCATGGTTTCTAGGGGACAGAGGGAAAGGCAAAGACAGAGGAACCTTTTAGAGGTGGCGGATTTGTTCATTGTCTTGATAGTGGTAACGACTTCACAGGGGTGTGTGCGCACATATAAGTCAAAACTTACCAAATTGTGCACTTTATATGCATGCAGTTTATTGTATGTCAATTATACTTTAATAAAGCTATTTCTTAAATTACAGGAGAAAAAACCACAAACCACATTCCAGAAAGGTATTCATTTACAGTCTACCAGCAGCATATACAAGTGCTTGCTTTGTTACACCTTCGTCAACACTATAATTCTTGAAGAAAAAAAAACACTGCTAATTTGAAAGGTAAAAATACCTCATTTGTTTGAATGTGCACATCTTTACTAGTAGACTGAAATTCGATCGCTCTTTGCTCTTTTTTCTTCATTGCCACAAAGCAATGGAGAACGCCAACCCCAGTGCTGCTAGGAAAGAGGAGTGCCTTTTTACCACCAAGCCAGCTGGAAGAAACTCAAGACAATTAGTACCCCAACAGCTAGTTGTAAGCATTCATAAATTTGTCCAGTTCTTTGAATATGAGTCATAATTAGCCACCAGAAGAAACTGACACACATTTAACATTTAAAGAACAAACCTTAAGTTTCTTTAATAACAGAGTATTTTCATCTTGTTCTGAAGCTTACAAAGGTTAAATCACTTGGCCAAGTGCACAAAACTAGATGATATCCAATCTGGAGCAAGAAGCCAGATCTGCTGGGACACAGCTGAAGAGCAGTAGAGGAGGAAATGATGATGACATGATGTGGGAACCAATGGCATGGCTGAGACTTCAGAAAACTAAAATTCTTTTGCCCTTAACTTCCTCATCCTTAAAATGAGGAAGGTGTATTAAATGATCGCTAAATTTCCTCTCAGCTCTAACCTTTTCTAAATGCAGGCTGGATAAGTTGATAAAACCTGACAACTCTTGCCATATTTCTGCAGGTTTTGTCTTGCCAGCCTGGGAATCCTCAACTACTTGTCATATAAGCCTATGCCAACTCATATTCAAACTCTAGCCCTGTCCTCTGGGCAGCCTTGGGCAAATAACTTATCCTCATCTTAGAGATGAGGAAATGAAGGCTCAGAGGGAACCATAATAGCAACTACAGCTCAAAGGGTTGTTAAGATAATGAAAAAAGAGAGTATCTATGAATACTTAGCAATGCCTGGAACGTAGTAAGATGTTTAATAGTTGCACGTCTGTGTACCTGGCGGTAGAACAGTACAGACTGGCATGGGACCCACGCGGAAAGTGCCACAGGAGTTCATGCGTATGCATCACTGGCTCCCCAGTGAGCCAAATACTAGGTACACAGGTATATTGAACAAAATGTTTGAACCTGGACAAATATTTGAACATAGAATGAACAAATATACCTGAAAAACAGTCTTCAGGTCTGATTTACAACACAGTTCAGCTACATATTTAATTTTTAAAACGTCATGAAGTGGTGGGAGGAAAAAAGGGGAAGAAAGTAGAAGAAAGGAATGACCTCAACAACGGCAAGTTATCATGTTGGCAACTCACAGCCTATCAGTGTTAATAAATTTGAACTCCTTGCCATCCGTGTGTTATCTCATCTGTTTCTCTTATGGCCCATAAAACACCACTACCAGCAGTGCTTGTTACAAATGGCAGTGTAACACCCGTTTTTATCATGCTACCTCACTAATGCCTACATACTTGACAATTTCAGAACCTGGTCCAACTGCTATCTGGTCAATGCTTGAAAATGATTTAAAGGTATAACCTCAAGTCTTAGGGCAGCTACGGCAGAAGTATAAATATTCAGATTCCAAACACAAGGACTGCCCACATCAACTTGCCTGTGACCCATCACAATTAAGAAACCAGTTTTTAATGTCTTGAAGCTAATGAGAAGAAGTGAAACATACAGGTCATGAATTTCTCAAGTATCTGGGCACTAGAGGAAATCGGTGTGGTTGGAAAAATGTCCCTTCTAGAATTTTCTCAGCATAGTCTAAAATGCCAGTAAAAACCCTTCTTCCATTCTTAAAATTAAACAGTGAACTGAAGTACCATTTTTTGTCATAGTGAGCAGCCAGGTTACTTGCATTGACAACTGCACTATAGTCTTTATTGAAGTTATTTTTACAAATGCATGTCTCCTAACGTGAAAAGGTTGACTTTTACTTTAATTTGTGCTTTGCAAATTTATATCACCAGCAGGAAGGTCTTCAGCTGAATAGATTTTACTCTTCAAATATGCGACTGCCTCCTCCATCTCTAGTCGGCCCATCTCCCAGTTATTGACCTTACCAAAGAAAGGAAAACAATCAGTTTGTGAGATAATGATACATAAAACAAAAGCTAGTTTAGAGATCCAAACATACTAGAGTAACATCAAGTCAACTGCTTTTTAAAAGCAAATGTTACCTTATAATTACTCGTATTTTAAAGGCCAAATAAGACTATCTACCAGGGTTGAAGAAAGCTCCAACAGTGAAAAGGATAAAAATTTTAAGGTCCTCTAAATGGTGCAAAGATTACTTTCTTGAGATAAGCTTCCTTAGAATATATATACTCACCAATATGAAAAACAAAGTCTTAGATAGCAGCCCATTAAGAGAAAGGGGCCATCTGAATCTCAATAACCCATGCGTAATCCATTTCTGGATACTAAAATACCATAATGGAACACTGGAATGCTTACATTTCACATTATCTGCAGGACCAAATGAGTGGCATTTAGATAGATCCCAACATTAACACAGATGCACATTTATTTGTAAGGTTCTAGATACACAGAGACATCTAAAGAGGCTGTTCAAGGAAAGCTGTGGTGCAGAGGATCAAAGCGCAGCATGAGAGGAAGGCCCATCCTCTCCCAACCGTCCAGCTCCCTCTGGTGATAAACGTCCTCTAACAGCCTCATACTGGCCATGAAAACAAAGCCTTACCATCTTTTCTTCTCTTGTTTAAGATAACCTGGAAACTGAATATGGTTTTGTATGTCTTAACTTAAATACAAAAAAATATTATTTAGGCCGGGCGTGGTGGCTCACGCCTGTAATTCTAGCACTCTGGGAGGCCGAGGCGGGCAGATTGCTCAAGGTCAGGAGTTTGAAACCAGCCTGAGCAAGAGCAAGACCCTGTCTCTACTATAAATAGAAAGAAATTAATTGGCCAACTACAAATATATAGAAAGAATGAGCTGGGCATGGTGGCGCATGCCTGTAGTCCCAGCTACTTGGGAGGCTGAGGCAGGAGGATCGCTTGAGCCCAGGAGTTTGAGGTTGCTGTGAGTGAGGCTGACGCCATGGCACTCACTGTAGCCCGGGCAGCAGAGTGAGACTCTGTCTCAAAAAAAAAAAAAAAAAAAAAAAAAATATTATTTACATTCTTCCTCTTAGTAAACAAGGTCTAAAGTTGACCAAAATATTTATAAAACCCCTGGTAAATGATACTAATCAGCTGAGTAGGAGCCAAATCATGTACCAGAAATGTTCTTTCTCAAAGAAAACAATCACTAAAACACTTATTCTAATAATGCTGGCAATTCCTCTAGAGTCCCAGTAGCCAACTTCAACCACGAGATTCCTGGCAGCTGTTAGAATGTGCATCAGCAATTGAAGAATATTTCATTTGCATTTTTTCTTACCAAGATCACATGAAAACCCATTACATTCAAATGCCGCATTTTCATAGCAAAGAGTCCTCTGGGGTGGCTTGAACCCAAACAATAAATAGATCTAGGAACACACAGCACAGCTACTCTGAGAACAAAAATAAACAGAATAAGAACAGTTACTGACATTACCATTTACGTCTTGCTGCATTCCTGCTCTTTGGAGATTTCAAAGTTGAGCTCTCCACTGACAATAGTCCCCACCATTCCCAACCTCTAGCCCTTCACTCCCATGACTCGGCTTCTGCAGACACGCCAGTATGTAAAGCTACCTTATAAACCAAAAGCACATAATAAAATGCTTGACACAAAGTTCTCTCTCACGTTTAAAGGATGGCTACATTTTTGGAAGGCAGCTATGCTCACCACTATACCACTAACGCAGATGTTACATTTTTGATGAGGAAAATTTTCAGATACGAAAGCACCCACTTTAAGGGTTGCCTGTGCGGTACTGATGTCTGATCTGAGTACTATTATTCACACTACCGGGAGAAGTACTGGTGTAGATAACACCAAATGGTGAGAGCTCTTCTTATACATATTGTCTCCCAGAGAGAGGAGCATTTAGAAACCAGAACTCGCAGATCAAATACAAAGAAGAAAACCCTAAGAAAAAGGCAAGACTGTTACAAAGATAAAACGTCTAAATGTAACAAAAATGTGGAAGGTGTAATTTCTTTCTTCATTGTTCCTGGCACTTTGGAAATAATGAGTTCGTTGAGAAAAAAATACAAAAAAAGACATTTATATTCTGTCTTCTCCTATACTCTGACTATGATAAAACAAGAGAAATTTTATATTTTTAAAGGCATGCTCAGGCTCTTCACTTCTTAGTACTTTGTGCTGAGAACTACTGTTATTTTATTATGCCAGAACAATGGAGTACCTGGAAAAGAAAACTGATCATTGAATGGGGTCAGACAAAAAGCCTTTTTTGAGGGGAGACGGGTAACATGGATAGGAAAGACAGCAGATGAGAAAGATGGCAAAGGAATGAGCTCAATGGATTCAGAAAGGGGTAAAAATCACAGAACTGTATGTGAATGGACAGGGAGGGGCAGGTAAGAGTTTGAATCCCTACGGTTTGAATCTGTACTTCTCTCTATCACATGTTAGTGTCCAATAGAGTAACAGGGGACATAAGTTCCTTGGGGTCAGGATACATGTGTCACCCATCTCTGTGTGCCTCACAGAGCCTTTCCACAAAGGCTGACCAAACGCAGGTGTGTGTGCAGTGATTACATGATCTTATGCATCAGCTAAAGAGGCAGGACATTCTCTCATGGTGTAGCATCACATTTCTCCCAGAGACACCATTTCTGTAATGTGTGAACCAAGGAAACAACTCTGCATTAGCTTCAGTGTGCTGACCCATACAGATACAGCTTAATTAAAAACCTAAGGTTTCTCTACCCCTGGAAAAGCCTTGGTGGTAGAACAAAATATTTATTGGGTATTTGATTTTTGTAGAAGCCTCAAGTCTTTACGATCACTATTATACAATACTATCAAAACTTTACACTGCACTGATAGCTTCAGTTATATTAATACTGTGTTACTGAACTGTTTAGCTTCAAAACCTAATTTTAAAAAAATGTCTCTTTCATTAAATGGCCCAACTCCATGACTGAATTGAATATGATCATATTCAAACATAATGCCCACATTTACAACTAAGGAGTAGACAGATTTATGAATAAGAAGTCTCTTAGTACCCTGCAAGCTCCCTACAAACATAAGATCTTATTATTATTGCTATTTAATATGAAGTCTTTTAGAATTAAGATTTAAATTCAAAAAGCCCAGCAAATGAGTATATGTAAGCAACCTTTGAATATCTGTAGCAGAAGTTGCATCCATGTCAGAAAATGGAAGCACCTGACTCCTGTTAGCATCCATTCTAATTTCAAAATCTGGAAGAAAAAAAATTAATATTAATTTTTCAAACATTGCTCAAAGTGATTTTCTGTGCCAAAATGTCTAATACCACTACCGATAACAGAAGCAGCTAAAATATATTGAGAGCTTACTGTGTGCCTGACGCTAGTCTAAGGATTTTACATGTATAATTTCACTTGCTGGTTACAAGAACCTTATAAGGTATTATTATTATCATCATTTTACAGATGAAAAAAGTGAGATTGGTAAATGCCTAGTCACAGCACTAGTAAGTCACAGAGCAAGACTCCAGACCCAAGCCACCTAGCTCCAGAGGCAATGCCACACTACGCTAAACTGCTGCCGCAAACTTCTAATCTTTTGTCAGAAAAAAAGGAAAATAAATAAAAGTCCCATACCAATATGATAATTATGTGGCAACTGTACATTTTTTGAGAAGTATTCTTCACCTCCCAGAAGGCTACTTAGCACCTCTGTAACCTTTGTATTTGGATCTGATGGTACTGATGGCATTTGTGGCAGTAATAAGTCTATGGTCTTGTAAGAAAAAGTATCATCAAGTTTTAGACAAGTATTCAAAATATGAAGTTTGTGAATGTTCCTCTCCTTGTCATCTAAAAAATAAAACAAAAAGGGAAGAAAATATATCATTTAGAAAATATACTAATGCCACATTTTAAAAAGTGTATTAATGCACCTATATTTCTAATTATCTCTTTCTTACCACAAGGAATCTCTGTGTCTCCCTAGTTTCCACAGTGTCTAGATCAAAGCCCTGTACTTGATAATGTTTTAAGGTTTAAAGTATCTCTAGAGTTCATTTAGTCTAAACTCCTCAATTTATAGATAAGGATATACCCAGGAATGTTAATTAAAGGCAAAGTTGGGACTTGAATCCAGGTTTTCTGGGGTCAAGACTGTTTCTCCATGATTATACTGCCTGAAAAATAAGCACACAATATTGATTCTTCACAACTCAATTTTGGGATTTTATAACACTGTTTTTAAAAGAATTTGAACTACGCCATGGTCAGATACATCATCAAATTCTGTACATCTATCTGAATGTTGCTTTTCCTTGTTTAATATTAAAGACTAAAAGTCAACAGTCAATTTGGTTCTAAGACCAAATAAACTCACTAATTTGGTAGCTATTTGTTTTCTTGCTCTAACAAGCATGCCCCAATACAGGCCATGAGTGACCAAGTGTTACAGCTGCAAAAGTCAACTTAGTTGACTTCAAATGTGATGTGTAAGGATTAGGAAATGCAAACACCTCTGATCAAGGACCTTTGACTTCACCATTATCAGTCCTTTCCTAAGTAACATCTGCTCTGCAAATTTTATCCAACACTGCTCCGACTAAGCCCCCATCCAGAATCACAAGGCAGCTAGTGATCGTGCCTTATTTCAGTCACCATTACGCTGCCATCCTACCTGATGTCAGCAGCTCCCTGATGACGTCCTTCTGGAGAAGCTGATTAACAAGGGCCAGGGGGAAATAATTCATCAAGCAAAATGAAGACACCACACTCAACAAGTGTTCAGAAGAGATGTGGTGAAGACAACCAGTCACAGAACTAGCCATCACTTCTAGGAACTGTCTGGGAAACAAAGAAAAGTCAGCTTCCAAAAACCTGAAGACAAGGTTGTGGTAGGGCTAGTTAGGTGCCACAAAACAAATATTTTTAAGGATTCCAAAGGAAACAGTTAAGAAAATCAGGTTTGCAAATAGGCATCAATCCACACATCATTCAGGCCAGGTGGCTATCATAATAAGTGTACATATTCAGTAAATGTTGGCTATTGCTGTATATCTTACATAAGAAAAATGTTTCATTACCTTTAACTCATTTAATTCCCATTAAAAATTCTATGGGTAATAATTATTATCATTTTCATAATAAAGATGAGTAAACAGGCTCAGAGAAGTTGAGTAATTTTCTAAGAACACACAGCCAAGGAAGTAGCAGAGACAGTATCAGAACCCAAGTTGTCAGGCTCCAGAGCCTTTTAATCATTATGCTAGAATTTCTATAAGGCCTGGACCACCACTGTAGTTCTATAACCAATTAAAATTCTCTAGCTATCAATACTCTGGGTTAAAAGAACTATGAGGAAGATTGGTTGAGCCCAATAGTTTGAGGCTACAGTGAGCTATGATGCCACTGCACTCTAGCCTTGGCAACAGAGTGAGACCTTGTCTCTAAAAAAAAAAAAGAACTGCGAGCCTAATCCTACCACCCAGAGGTAATGTTACACAGTATACCAAAGTAGTTAAGCACAAATGAAGAAAGAAAAGATCAAAATTAGGTGAGATCACTTGCCCAGAGTGACACTGCTAAGAAATGACACAGATAACCTCTGAACTCATGTCAATCTGACTCTCAGGGCATATGCTATATACCACTGTATAGGAAAAAATGAAACATATGCAAAGTACTGTCTTATTGCAGAGGGAAGAAAGTAGACAGTAGCTTTTGGGAGATGTGGAATTTGAATAGGTGGAAAAGACGGGAAAAGGGAAGAACATTTGAATGGAGCCCTAACAGTGCTTGCTGTTTGCCTGATGCTGAATAACTAGTGAGATGAAGGCCCCGAGCAGTAATTCTTACGTCACTGGCAAATATGCCCAGAAGAATGCCCTTAGTAACAATGACATTGTAAAGGCAAATGTTTGCGATCAACTGGGAGGTCCCTGGGCAGGGACAGATGGGTCACGGAGGAAGGGGGCTGCGGCAACCTAGGAGAATTGTGGGCGTTGCTAGGGGATGGAAAGAATGTAACAGATCCTGGAAAAACAGGGAGGCAACATTTATGAACCTGGTGACTGATGGTTTTAAGAGTAGGCAACAGGACAGAAGGGGCTGCAGATGAGGAAGCTGGAAGCCTGGGTGGTGATCCCCTCTCTGATCTTCGCTTGCCCCACTCCTCACACTGTTAACTCGTGCTTCAGCAGCCCAAACTGCCGCTGTTCCCTGCACGTGCTTGCCATTGCTTTCCTCCAGCCTTGTGTATAGAGTGCCTTCCACTCGGAATGTTCTTCCCTGCTTATCTTCCCATGGTGAACTCCCATCTATCCATCCTTTAAGAGCAGCTCAGGCCCCACCTCCTCTGGGCAGCACTGCCCAACATCCCTTGACCCTCCTCTCTTTGCCAGGCTGGCATCCTGGCACATCCCACCTCTATTTCCAACTATCCTAGATAAAACTCTATCGCTCTAGTTTTTATGATATATTAATATTTAATTGCCAATGTTGGGGTCCACCTTACCCATCACACAGAATCCTCTGGCAAGAAGAACTGTGTTGTATTTGTCTTTGTCCTACATACCCACATGCTTGGTAAATGTTTGCTGACTAAATGAAGAAATAAACTTAGATTAGGAAGATAGGAGAAGGAGCTTGTCAGTATAAAAGTATGAGTCAAGAATAATAAGCTGACTTTCAGAATTACGGAACTTGAGACACTTCTGGGAGGTACAGTGACAATATGCAACCCACAGAGACTTAGGACTAGAGTTCAGGAGTGCACTAATAACCGGAGATGCAAATCTGGAATTATCTATCTATAAGGTGGTAAATATAGATCAGGAAGAGAAGAAACCTAAGGACCAAAACATCCAGAGTTTAAATATTAAATGTTTTCTTCCTTGGGTTTCAAACCCAGGAAGATACTCTGGATTTAACATACCCTCTCCCCAACAGGCCATCCCTTCAATAAAATAATGATTAATGCACAGCATGTGGATGAACAATAAGCCAAATTTCCTGCCACTCTCCTGCCTAACCCATCTCTTCTAGTCAACTCCCTTCCCAAATGCTTTGAGTCACTCTGCTTCCAAAACCTTTACCACTCTAGCCCAAGACACCATCTTCCTTTCTCCTTCCTCTGGAAAGCACTCTTTCAGGGCCCACCATTTACTGCCTTCCTATGATGTACAAGACTTGTGTTCTTAACTGGTCTAGGGAGGATATGGAATACAAACTTCTTTTTTTATAGTCCTCAGAGTACCAAATTCAGGCAACTGCACATTCATGGGCTTTCAGGAAATTGTGGCTAATTAATCTTGACATATCAGCCACATGGCCCCTGTTTTTCCTTTGGAAAAATGTTAAGGTGGGAGGCTAGGGGTCTGATCAGGGTTTCTCAGTCTCAGCACTACTGGCATTTGGGGCTGGGTAATTCTTTGTTGTCAGGGGCTATCCTGGGCATAGTACTGCTGTCATTCAATTTACCAACCTTTGTTACCTTTGTTATCCCCCCTCTATTTCTAACATAACCATTTTATTGGACCAAGTTATCTCTTGGGCTGCCTAGAGCCAGCTGAAAAACCCCCTAACAACCCAGTGTGTGTTCTCTTACTCCCATGAATCCATGGGGCTATTTCTGGAGTTTTAATTACCACTTAACTTGACACTAGTGCCTAGAAAGTACAGAAGGTCAATGGGAGCCACGGTCATAGCAAACCCAAGAAAGGGGAGTAAAGGAACTTGAATGTGGGGGATAATTTTCAATCTTTACTAAATGCCAATTCTTTCCCAGGCCCTGTGCTAAGTTCAAGATAACAGGAACCTTGGCCTGACTCGAGAGAGCTTGTCAGTTGAGGAGCAGAGACAGACTTACTGACAAATAACTACAAATATGTGGTCAAGGCTCTACTAGAGATCTGGGTAAGGCATGACAGGCACAGGGGATCTGATGGAGACAATCAGGGAAGGCCCCAGAAAGGCAGCAAGAGCTCAGTCTGTCCATCAATGGAGAGTACAGGAGGCAGCCCAGCACCACCTCATTGATTAACTGCCCCTAAGGGATGGGCATTTGACCCAAACCTAGCCAATCAGATTTTCTCTTTTGGAAATATGAAAACTACAGGGACAGAAAACAAGAAGAGAAAAGTCATTTGGTGGCAAAGAGATGTTTGTTCCTCCAAGATCTCTGTGACCTATACTCTAATTTTTTTAAATCTAACAATCACTGTGTGCCAGGCATTGTTTTAAGAACTGGACATAAGTTAACTCATTTAATCTTTATAACAACCCAATGCAATTAGAAATAACTTATCCCCATTTTAATAGATGAATAAACTCAGGCATAGATAAGTAATTTGCCAAAAGTCAAGCAGCTAATGAATGGCAGGGCTGAAATTCAAACCTAAGTATGACAGTCTGTGTTTTTAATCATTCTTCTAACAAAAGACCTTTTATATGTGTTTCTAGTTTTTAATAAACCCTAACTGATCCAGAAAGTAAAAAAAGATGTTCTAGAGGGACAGCAGAGTATGAAAGACCCTGGCATAGCTGAAGAATTACTGTTTTTAACAGTAGAAATATATAGTTGTGGTTAAAATACAAAGAATAGAAAGCAGTAGTTTGTGACCAAATGAACTGTTAGAGTCAAAACTGAACTATGGGGGGGAGTGGTATCAGCAATGTGATCAAATAGGGAAGTCCAGCTCTTGTTGCCCCACAGAAACAGTAATTTATTTAACAAGGATATACAGACCAAAATACCTTTATGAGAAGTCTAGAATCCAGTTAAGAGATTGTAGTACTCCAGATGAGCACAAAACCAAGAACAGCCACACTGACACTGGTAAGAAAAATTTCACTTTACCCATGTCAGCCCCTCAGCTCAGCACCAAGAGGGACTGTCTTAACCTGGGACATCTCCCTTGGAGGGAGAGAGAAGAGTGTGCATCCAACCTCTCGGCCTTTCAGAGTGCTGCCCACAGGGCTGGTTTCTCTCTTGCCTCATGTGGAGTACTAATAGAACTAGCATAGATCAGATGCCTCAGGGCAGTTAAAATCAAAGGAAAGGGGGTGAGCAGCTTCCTGCACCCAATCAGCCCTGGGAGATTGAGAGAAGGTGCAGAACTTGAGGCTTCCCCTCAGGAGAAAGAGGGAGGAGTGGAGTCTGTCTTCAACATCCTGGCCTTTTGGTGCACTATCGACGGGGCCAGTTTCTGTCTCAACTCACCAGGAGAGCTGATGGAATCAGCATAGTTCAGATGCCCGGGAACAGTTAAAAAGAAAGAAAAAGGGGTTGCAGCAGGCAGTATAGCTCTGCAAGATTGGAAGAGCAGAACTCAAGGCTTCTTTACAGGTAAGGAAGGAGATGGGTGGAGCATGTCTCCTCTGTCCCAGCCTGCAGTACAGCAGTTAAACACCAGAGGGAGCAAGAGATTTCAGGCTCCTGAAAAAAAAGAAACTAATAAATCCCTCTACTTAGAAATCCACACACACATCCATAGAAAAGGTCTGAGGGCCTCCCAGAATCTGGGCTGATTGGTTAAGGTCTTTCCCTGGCAAAACCAGTCCATAAAGAAAGGGAGAGGAGACTGTTTCTTCAAATGTGTAGACACCAACGCAAAGCCATAAGGAGCAAAAAGAATGAGGAAATGTGACACAATGAAAGGATCAAAATAAATCTTTAGTAACCAACTTTAAAGAGAGGAAGATCTATGAATTGCCCAACAAAGAATTTTAAAAATCATCTTATAAGAACACAGACAAGTAAATTAAATCAGGAAAATGATACATGAACAAAATGAGAATATCAACAAAGAGATAAGAAACTATAAAAAAAGAACCAAACAGAAATTCTGGAGCTGAAAAATATAATAACTGAAATAAAAAATTCACTAAAGGGCTACAACAGCATACTTGATTAAGTAGAAGAAAGAATCAGTGAACTAGAAGCAAGTCATTTGAAATTATCCAGTGAAAAAAGAAAAAAGAATGAAAAAGTTAAGAAAGGGTAAGGGACACCATCAAGGAAACCAATGTATACATTAGGTGTGTCTCAGGAGAAAAAAAAAAGGAGCAGAAAGCTCTTACAAGGATATGCCTACTCTCACCAAAGAATAAGACAAGGATGCCTGCTCTCACCACTTCTGTTCAACATAGTACTGGAAATTCTAGACAGAGTAATTAGGCAATAAAATAAAATAAAATAAAATAGAAAAAGTAAGAAAAGGCATCCACATCAGAAAGGAAGAAGTAAAATTATCTGTTGTATTCCTATACACTTACAACAAACTATCCAAAACAAAACAAAAAAAAATTGGGAAAACAATCTTGTTTACAATAGAATCAAAAAGTATAAAATATTTAAGAACAAACTTAAGGAGGTAAAAGACTTGTATATTGAAAACTAAAAAAAGTGATTAAAATTGACGAGACACAAATAAATGGAAAAACATCCCATGTTCGTGGATTAGAAGACTTAATATTGTTAAAATGTCCATACCACCCAAAGTGATCTACAGATTCAGTGTAATCCCTATCAAAATCTCAATAGTATTTTTTATAGAAATAGAAAAAAATATATTAAAATTCATATGGAACCACAAAAGATCCTGAATTTCCAAAGCAATCTTGAGAAAGAAGAGTAAAGCTAGAGGCATCACACTTCCTGATTTCAAAATATTTTACAAAGCTACAATAAATACACAATGGGGAAGGAATGCTCTCTTCAAAAAGGGTGTTGGGAAAACTGGATATCCGCATGCCAAAGAATGAAATTGGAACCTTATCTTACACTATACACAAAAATCAACTCAAAGTGGATTAAAGATTTAAATGTCAGCCCTGAAACTGTTAAACTTCTAGAAGAAAACATATGGGAAAAGCCTTATGACATTGGTCTACGCAGTGATTTTTTGGGGGATGATACTAAAATTACAAGCAACGAAAGCAAAATTAGACAAGAGGAACTACATAAAACTAAAAAGCTTCTGCACAGCAAAGGAAACAATCAACAAAATAAAAAAGCAACATACAAAGTAGGAGAAAAATCTTTGTAAACTATATATAGGAAAGGGGGCTAATATCCAAAATATATAAGGAACTCCTATAACTCAAAAGCAAAAAAATAAATCATGTGATGAAAAAATGAGCAAAGAACTTAAATATACATATCTCCAAAGACATATAAATAAGCAACAAGTATATGAAACTATGCTCAACATCATTATCAGGGAAATGGAAATCAAAACGACAATGAGGTATCACTTCACACCTGTTAAGATGGCTTTTATTAAAAAAAACCCAAAAGATAACAAGTGTTGGAGAGGATGTGGAGAAACTGAAACCCTTGCACACTCTTGGTAGGAGTACAAAATAGTGTACGGAAAATATTATGAAGGTTCGTCGAAAAATTTAAAAGTAGAACTACCATATGATCCAGCAATCCCACTTCTGAGTATATTCCAATTCATATGAATTGAAATCAGGATCTTGAAGAGTTATCTGCACTCACACGTTCACTGCAGCACTATTCACAACAGCCAAGATATGGAAACAACCTAAATGTCCATCAACCGATGAATAAAGAAAATGTGGTGTATATATAGAATGGACTGTTACTCAGCCTTTAGAAGGAAATCCTGCCATATGCTACAATATGGATGAACTTTGAGGGCATTATGCTAAATGAAATAAGGTAGTCACAGAAGAACAAATATTACATGACTCCACTTACATGAGGTATCTAAAAAAGTCAAAGTCATATAAACAGAGAGCGTAATGTTGGTTGTTAGGGGTCAGAGGATGGGGAATAGAGAGTTGCTGCTCCAAATATAAAGTTTCAGTTATGGAAGATGATTAAGTTCCAGAGATTGTACTACAGGCATTGTAAAATACCTAAAATATAGGTAAGATAGTTAAAATATAGGCAGAGTTTAAAACATTATACTGCATATTTAAAAATGTAGTAAGTATTCTTACCACGGTAAAAAAACAAGAAAATTTTTCAAAGATACATTTCTCAATTTTTCAATAAAGTTAAAGAAAACTAAACTATTAACTTAGGAGGGGGCTGGGATAGCTGGAAGAGTTTGAAATAAAAACTCATGTAATGAAGTAACTAATATATTACAAAGATCAGAGAAACAAGCAAGACAAAGAGCAGCAAATATAAAATGAAATTCAGTTTAACTTTATAAATGAGTAAGGAACACTGTGTTTTCTTTATTGACATGGATGATGGCTATGGATGTGTTCATTTGTGATAATTCATTAAGCTTATGATTTGTAATCTTTTCTACAAATACGTTATGTGGAAATGAAAAAGTAAAAAAGAACAAGTACATACTCTTTGTTCTCACATTTGTAGACATGATTGAGAGAAGAATACACATGAAGAATAGAGACAATGTTTTTCATGTTTAGGGACTCAGGTTCCTCAACTACTTTCTTCATTAACATGTCCATCAAACCAATAGGTCGAAAGCCAAGGTTTTCAAATGAAATGAGGAAAAAAATAACCTTAAAAAGAGAAAGAATTGAGGGAAAAACTCATTAATAATTACAGGATTCTAACAGTTTTTTAGATCTCAAAAAACTTCAAACAGCCATACAATTGTCCTCATCAACAGAACATACCCTAAAAAAGAACAATTATCTTTCCCTCACAAAATCTGTTTTATTAATCCTTGAATTCAGTGTCAAGTTAATAAGCAATCTCTTTTCATAAGCTGAGAACCACAGCATAAAATGGTCCATATTTCCATTGTATTTAAAAATAAATCCTTTCCTATATGTTTTTCATACAACGGATCTGAAAATTACTTTTAAACATACCTTTTCCGAAGTTCCTCAAAACATCCAACTCAATCTTGAACTTCTCCCACGCCCAAACCAAAACACTTCCTAGATTCTAACATGTAAAAGATAACTCAAAATTTCTATATTTAATATTAATTCCCATAAGTGAGAATGGAGCTGAAATATCACGATTAAAATAAATTTTCCAGTTCACCTCCAATTCCTTCTCAGTCTTTCTCATTTATGATTATTATTTCTCTTTCCATAATTAATTCCCATAGTAAACTCAATATTCATCTTACTCTCCAAAGTAAACTGAACCTAGTGATCTAACAGTTACCACCTCCTTCATTGCAAAAAGTAGTTTCAACCAGCTGCTTCATTTAGATGTTTATTATTAACAGAGCCCCTGAATTTAAAGGCTTTTACTCTGAAGGAAATGATGGACATGATCATTAAATAATGACATTTTATTCCTCAAAAACTATAAATCTAAGGGAAAAAAAATTATAAACCTGCCACATCACCCATCTTTATCATTCTAAATCTAATAAGAAAAAAGTATAAACACAGAAATAATGCTAAATATCTGACCAAAGCATCATACAACCTTTTGAAAACCAAATAATAGAGCAAACTTTGGACAATATAATTTTTGCTTCAGATAGAAAGACAGTCAAAACATTGAACAGTATACAGATGATCCTCAACTTACAATGGGGTTATGTCCTGATAAACCCACCGTAAATTGAAAATATAAGTAAATTGAAAATGCATTTAATACACCTAACCTGCCAAACATCATAGTTCAGCCTAGCCTACCTAAAATGTGATCAGAACATTCACATTATCTTATAGTTGGGCAAAATCATCTAACACAAAGCCTATATTATAATAAAGTGCTGAATATCTCATGTAATTTATTGAATACAGTACACTGTATAGTATCAACTGTTTACCCTCATGATCATGTGGCTGACTGGGAGCTGCAGCTCACTGCCACCACCCAGCATCACAAGAGAGTATCTTATCACATATTCCTAACCTGGAAAAAGATCAAAATTCAAAATAGAAAGTATGGTTTCTCCAGAATCTGTATAGCTTACACACCACCATAAAGTCAATACATTGTAAGTAAACCATCGTAGTAAGTTGGGAACTACCTATATTAACAAGTAACCCCCAGATAGAAATATTAAGTAGCTAATTTTTCAAAAATCAATTTAGCATGGGAATATCTTGGTATCTTAACTGCTATAAGGATGAAAGAGAAATATTTAAAATGCTAAGTGAATTAATTATAACATGCTTTTTGAAAGTTTCTGAGGCTTATTCTAACATACTCACTTGTTTCAATTTCCAGATGTCGTAAGTTGCAGCCACATAATCTGCTATTCCCTTGAAGAGATCTAAATTTTGGTATCGGAGGTCTTTGCAGGACTGCAGTATGTTGATCAATATTTTAAAAGGCAATCCATGGACATTATCTTTAAGAATGAGTTAAATAAATAAACAAAAATTACCAGATGGTTTTAAATGTAAGATTCAAGATGCTTGATACTTATTTTTCATATATGAGTAAGGTTTTTAAAACAAACAAAAGAAATGTAGTCCAAAACAGTATGTCAGATGCTGCAAATTATGAAAGAAAAATTCTTACCTATGACCATCTTACTGCATTCATTCAAGAGTATCATAGAACGATGATTCATGGCGGCTAGTGCCTCAAACATGCGCTGGCTATTCAAAATAGAAAATCTGTCTAATTCACTTAAGGCTTTCATCTAAAGAAAAACAAACTTAAATTTATTATTTGTGGCAAAAAAAAAACTTTTAGTTTTAAGTAAAAAGGATAAAGTTTGAGAAAAATAGGCAAATATATATATTTATATATAGATAATATGTCTACTTCTGTTAACTCACTTTTGCAAAGCTAAACCCAAAGGTATAGCAATGTCCTCCTAGAAAATTAACTTCAGGAAGTGATAGTGGATTATAAGAAATAATTTTTTCAAATATCATTCACTAGAGAAAATTCAGGTATTTACCTCCAGTTTCCTTTTAAGAGCAGTTGGTGCATCTTTTCCAATACATTTCATCACAGCTTGTAAAGTGAAGACACGTTTTATTTTCCAGACTTGCTGATCAACTAGTATTCTGTAATCAAACACAATATTACAATCCTAAAGTCTTCAAATCAGAAGAGAAATTTTAAAAAAATTTCATTTGGTCCAGCTCCTACTTCTTATAGGCAAAGAATATGAATCCCAAAGAAATAATCTACCTGCTCAAGAGAGTATAAGCAGTTAGTGAAAGATCTAGCCCCAGTCTAGTACTATTTCCTCTCACATTATTGTGCTGTCTTTATTAATGAACAATTCACATCAGGAGATTATAGGAAAATAACCTATCCATAGTCAGTGAAAAAGGGAATTAAGTATTAGTCTCACTAATCTATGACATTAGATCAGTTGCATCAATTTTATAAATTTCTTTTCAATCTGGGCCAGTGTCATATAGTCCTCACACAGTGCTCAAATAACTATTTTGAATCAAATATACAAATCAATTCTCCCCCAGCCCACGTGAGTACTATGTTTTAAGATAAATTAATTTCATTTTCAATGTTACTCAGGTTTTTCATGGTGGACCCCAAAGCTAGTATTATTTCCAGCTTTATCTCATCCAGAATCAGGATTTTAAGCTTAATAAGGTATTAAAGACTATAACTATCAACAAAGCCTCCCCAACCCCCACTCCAAAAAAAAAAAGCAGTTCAGTCTCCATCTCATTTGTTTTATTCCTGATATAAGAGGAATAAAGAAAACCACATGAAGAAAGAATAAGAGAGTTCTCACCTCAATCCTGCTTGAAGAACGTGCACATTCTTACATGGCTCCATTGCCTCTATAACAGCTGACAGAATTGAAAGACATTTCTCATCACACTCATTGATACGTTCCTATTGAAATACAAAGACAAAAACACTACAGGTGATGAGCCCATAGTAGACTATCTCACCCAAGTAAAGTCACCAAACTGACGCTTTCAATAAAAGGATTAAGTATCAAACCAATAATTCCTACAGTCAGTCTACAATGAACAGCATCTTTGGGAAATAAGATACCATACTTAAGTGAATTTTCCAAATAACTGATACACATCCTTTTATGCATCAACGCATTTTTACCTTCACCATTGTCACTGAAAATCCACTTGGTATTGATTTTATTTCCCTGCTTCTGAAACAACCTTTACCAAACATTTTTACCTCTTCTGAGAACCCAAGGTCATCACGAAAACAAAAACAATTCAAGTACAGTAATATAAAAGCTATTGAGGTACATAGGCAATTTGCCCATTCCTAAGGATTCTGAGATGGCTGTACTCTTACAATTCTCCTATATCCTTTCCAGGTGTTAATCAAGCTGAAACTTCAGTTATGAATCTTCCAAGTCATGTCTCCTGCCACATTTCAACATCACTATTTGGGTCTCAAGGGGAGCCCAGGCTCCACAGATACTTCCTTCAGGTCCCTTTATTTAGGATACTAATTTAGATTCCAGAAACAACAGTGGGCATTATTTGGAAAGTAAATAGTAATAACACAGCTTATCTTCTTTCAATTTAATCACAATTAGTCTATATATCTCACAAGAGTAGTTAGGATCACATCTGAGGAAACTTAGGCTAAAAGTGATATGCTCTTTTGCTAAACTTACATAACTAACCCAATCACAAAGTCTCAAGTCAAAACCAGATAAGGCTGGGAAAAAAAAAGGTTTCATTCCCACAGGAGGGTTTTCTTAACAATTGATAGCATTCCATCAATATTTGCTGTGAAAGGAAAGGCCACTTGGCTATGTTTGAAGGGCAAATTCACTGATGGCACATTGTCCTTTCATCTCTAGCTAAAATGTCTTTATAACATTCCAACGGGTCAGTGAGACACAATGATACACACAGATGTTCTGACTCCAAAAATCCACTGCTCATCCCTCACCAATGCAGATGCTATGCTGATGTGAATATCTGTCCAAAATCTAGTAAGAGCATCTCTGACCAGGTAGGCTGACTTATTATAATCCCTTTTAACTAATTACATAGGGAACTAAAACATAGTCTACCAAATAAACATGGATATTCTGTGGTTTAAACAAACGCATACACACACAAAATAAAAATGATGTCTTAGTTGAGGACATATGGAAATCTCAGTAATGTAAAAAGTTAAAGTTGAAAACTCCCATATACTTATGAACCCAATTCTTGAATTCTATAGCAATTCAGGGGATAGGCTATTTATCCCCAGGAAATTCCTGTCTTTTAAAAAGTTATTAATTATGATCATTGAGTTTAGAAGTCTGAAGTCTCCACTCTTAAAATGTAATTGATTAACAAAATCTTTTCTTCATCACATCTGGCACCATTTCAATGACATCATGCAGGACACCAACATTCCTGTTTTAAACTAAAAATGGCTCCCTCCATCCAATTTTGTCCTTCTTCCAATCCATTTTCCACTCATTCAGTAATCTAAAATACAAATTTGAGCATGTCGACCCACTGCTTAAAATTCTTCAATAGATTCCCATTGCCTACAGGATAAATACAAACTCCTTAGCCAGGCATCAAAGGCTCTTTACGATTCAGCTCCAATTTTTCTGTCTCATGTCCCGTCACTAAGTAAGCCCTTTGCCCCTCCTCTCTCCCCTTTGACCACATGCACAACTTCCTCCCCAACCCCTCAAACACACAACCCTATCATCCTGTGCTTCAGCCACACCAAACTACTTTCAGCTCTCCAAACTTGCCAAACTTTTCCTCTGGGATGTTGGGGCATGCAATCCTCTCTGCATGAAACACCATCACTTTCACTGTCAATCCTCTCACCAGCTCAGGCATCATCGCCTACTGGGCATGAATTCCAACTCTACCATGGACTAAGTTCCCTTCCCTCCTCCCCTTCCCTTCTCATCTTCCTTCAACTACCCAGTATTTCTTTGTATATCTTGCATCTCTCTTCATTTCAGCTTCTTCATTACTACTAAACCCTGGAGAAGTTAAACACGGCAAGCTTTCATAAATTACATAGCAAAACGAAGACCTAGTTAATTAATTTAGGTCTCTAAATCATACAACATATGCATCATTTCATTAGACAGTCTCCTTTAAGGAGGTTATATATCTATTTCTCTTCATTCTTTCAAGATATTCTAAGCCAAGTAAAAACATGTTTAAATCTCCTTTTGATTTTACCTGGATCACCCGCAGCAAAGTCTGCACCAGAAGAGTGTTCTGAGGGATTCCAAGCTTCACCACAGCATGAAGACTGAACAGCAAACGGCTATAGTGTATGATCTTGGCTTCTCTCATCATATGTTCACAGAGCTGGTTAAATGCAGGGTGGCTAAACATCAGTTGTTTTTCACAGCGCTTCTGGTCTTCAGACATCCTTTTGGCAACTGTCCACATTGCTGTGAAATAGTTACTGCTAGGAAATGTAGGTGCTTTTGAAAATGTATCTAACACATCACTCAGGGAATTACACTCCTCAGACAATTTTTGATAGCTGATAGGGGTTGGCTTTGTTTCTTTGGTGAGAACATCTTCATTGGAGACTTCCTGATGAAAGTTTACTTTCTTCAATCCATTATTGGGTGTACCAACAGAGACAACAGAATGTTTTGAGTCAAAAGACAGCCTTTTAGGGCAAACTAGTCTGTCAACTGTAAGAACTGTTAGGGTGCTTCTGCCCTTTGTAGGAAATCCATCATCTCCTGATTTAAAAATGAATGCATCCTGGAAGAGATACCTACTGGATGATCTAGATGACTGAATTCTGTTATCAAAGTCATTTAAAGGATGGTTTCTTGGATTCCAGTTTGAATAAACAAATTTTGGTCCGCAAAATCCCACAGTTTTGCTTCTTGGAATTAAAGTACTGAATTGTCTGAGGTTCCATAAAAAGGAACCTGCTTTGTTATTCATTTTGCTAGCCACTGAAACGCTTCCAAATAGCTTTAAAGTCATCAATATGAAACAAATGTCACTTTTACTAGTGAAAAAGAATACATGCTGTCGTTTTCCTGTAGGGGAAGGGATAATGAAAGGAATAAAAATTAAAACAAAACTTTTCCTTAAAGAAATGAAATACATTTAAGAGAGGAGACAATGGGAACCTATGGAGCCATTAAAAAATTTTAAACGGTAAAACTATTTTACCAATATAGGCTTCCTCCACGTGTACCACAATGTGTACAGGTTTAAACAAGCCATGTTACTTTGGAAGTAATCGTTGTATAAATGAGATTTTTTAAAAGTGAATTTCTGGTGGAAAAGTGTTTCATAAAGCCACCTCTGCAGGACGGAATTCGTTAGTTTGCCATGGAGATATCCTCAATGAAAATAAGGGGGCTAACAGTGACAGACGATTTTCAACTTGAGGATTTAGCAACGGCCTAACCTTCAACTATTACGAATAGGGAATTGGACAGGTAGAATGGCTCACGCGAAGACGGGGAAAACGAAAGCGATGTTTGCATGTGGTCTGCATTTAGGGAGGAAGACACACCAGCCAGCCTCACAAGACCTCAGAACCAGCGTCTGGAGCCTGTCCTTTCGCAGCTGAGCCACCTAGCATTAACCCACCTTCCTAAACTTAATGCCGGACGACCCCTGAGGCCTTTTCCAGCAGCATAAAAAAGTCTAGGGTGTGATACTGCTAATCGCTCCGCCTATGCTCGTCCTCCACTCACCTTAGAGCAGAACCTTGCGGCTGTACATAGGCGCGGCCATGACAGCTTCCCCGAGAGTTCCGCATATCGCGAGATTTTACGGATTCCTTCAGCGGTCAAAATGAGTACGTTCGTGGTGGTTGCAGAAAGATTTACTCAGAAAGAAGAAAGCGTACCGAGGAGAATGGCTATTTTTCCAAAATACAGAAATACGTATGGGAGAGATCACAGAGCTTATAAGAGCAGAGTATGATCATGTACCGCAATGTAACCCATTCAAGTCCTAATTTTATAAACATCTAACCTCTCCGGCTGGGCCCCGGACTTCGAAGTGCGCCTGCGCCTTGCCCTCGGCTGTATGGTTGCCGGGATACCGCGACGCCGCGGTCCCCTCCTCAGGGTCTCCTTTGACAATGGCCAAATTCGTGATCGCGGGTGAGTGATCCCAGCTTCTGCCTGCAGATCGCTCAAAATGGCAACAACAAGCCATGGCCTCTTGGCAGTGATCTTCTTAATTGGCTTCTTTTCTATAATAGCAAGTCCAGCCTCTATACGAACCACCCCATGCTTTCTTATGCATCCATTCAAAGATATTTACTGGACACTGACCATGCACCACGCACTGCCGGACACTGGGGATACACATGGGAAGACATGTCCTTGCCTTCGAGGAGCTTTCAGTTTCATGGGGTACAGAAGCATGTAAACAAGTACTGTTGATGGGCTGTGATTAACGTAATGAGGGAGACATGGCACAGGCCTCTGAGAGAATAGACCCCTAATCTGGGTGTTGAGGGTGGGAGAGAGGACACAAGGAACTCACTGGAGGCGGAGAAGTGTTATAGGAGCTGAGTTGTGAAGGTATGGGCTCGGGAGGCTGTTCCAGACAAAGGCACCCAGGCTAGAAGTCTCATGGCCTTATGGAAAATCTGGATATAGGGAGAGTGACAGGACCTGGAGCTAGAACAGGAACAGGAGCTAGATCCTTGAACCTTACGTGCCCTAAGCAAAGGTGTTTGAACTGTATTTTGAAAGCAGTGAAGAGTTACTGAAAAATATTAAGCAGGAGAGTAGTCTTAATGGGTTTGCATTTTAGGAAGTCCATCTTGGCAGCAATGGAGGGGAAGAATTGGAAATACTGCCTGGCAGCAAGGAAACCACTGAGGAGGCTTTTATTGCAACAGTCTATTGCACCTGCCTACTCCCCTTTTCAGCAAGTTTCTTAAGAAAATAGACTACTCTTCCACCTCCAGTTCTTTGTCCCACTCAGTTTGACTTCTACTTCTGCCTCATAACAGAAACTGCCCTCACCAAAGCCACCAAAGACTTTTATAGAAGCTCTTCAGTGCTTGTCATATTTGACCTCTCTAATGCAATTGAACACAATTGACATCTACCATCTGCCTGAGAATCCCGCTTCTTTATTCATTCGGAAGAACATCTTCGAGCACTGACTAACTAGATGCTGGGAAGACATTGGTAAACAGATGTACAGAAAATGTAGCATATGTGACAATGGCAGGGCAGGATTCTATGGGAACAGTGGCAGGGAACCTGACTTAGTCTGGTAAGTGCTTCCCAGTGGGAGAGACTTTAAGCAGATACCTGAAAGATGAGAAAAAGTTAGCTAGTAGAGAAGAAGTAGGAAAAGGGGGAGCAATTTAAGCACAGGTAGCAGGGAGTGGGCTTAGAGTAAGGAGAACTAGTTTAATAATAATTGAGAATATAAAATAAACAGAAAACTGAAATAAGTTTAATAGGACTGCAGCAGAGTACAAGGAAGAGAATGTCATAAAATGAGGCCACAGCAGAGGTAGATAATATGGATTATTGTGAGTCACATTCAGTAGTTTAGACTTAATCCAAAATAAGGGACGGTTTTTGGAAGGGGAGAATAATAATATTTGCATTTCTTCTAAGTGTTATGGCTATAGTATGGGAGAGAAAGGCTGGGTGCCAAGAGACCAGTTAGGCGACTGGTGCTATAGTTCAGGAAGGAGTTGGTGGCCTGGCCTAGTGTGGTAGACAGTGGAGATGGAGAGAAGTGAGTGGATTGGAGAGATATTCGGCAGGCAGAATCTATTGCACTGGATGTCTAGTTGGATGGAGGAGGACAGGGAAGGGAGAAGAAAAAGTTAAAAATTATCCCCAAGCAGTGGTTTGGATAACTGGGTAGATTAGGAGTCATTGAAAAAAATTAAGCAGAAGAGTGGGCTTAATACTCTAACTACTCTCAATACTCTTAGATAATTCGGGTGGATGGACATAAAGAACATAGAAGAGGGAACACATATGGTAAGGGAGTGGTGACAACATCCATTATAGACCTGCTAATTATTTATGAGACACTTAGAAGGAGATGGAAGGGTATATGCATCTAGATAAGCAGATAGATTGGAGCTGGAAATACAGATTGCTAGTTGAAACCAAGGGCATGGAAGAGATTGGCCAGGAAGAATACATATATAGAGTATGAAGAGACGATGCCTCTCAGAATGATACATTTTAGTGGATTGATAAAGGATAGGAACCTACAAAGTACAGAAAGGAGTGGCCAGAGAAGTAGGAGGCAAATCTAGAAAATGCCCCATCATAGTGTTTCAAAAGAGTGGAAGGGGGAAATGGTGGCAGATGCAGCCAAGGGTCAAGAAGAAAAGGATCAAAAAGGAGCCATTAGATTTAGTGGCATGGAGATCCTTAGTGACTTTCTAAAGAATAATGGGAGAAGCTAGATTGCAGTCGGTGAGAAATAAATAGAAGTAAAGAAGTGAGGGTGTCATGTGTAGAGAACTCTTTCAAGAAGTTTTTATAGAAAAGGGCATGTGAAAGGCAATAGCTAGAGGAGGGCATGGGCTTTTTGTTTTTTAGGGCAGGAAAAACATAAATATAAAGAGTATATTTAAATATGATGGAAAGTGACCCTTGGAAACAGAGATAAGATTCTAGAAAGAGGGGATAATTCATTGGGCAAGGTTGCTGAGAAGGCAGAAGAGGTTAGGATTCAGAGCATAAGTGGTGGGATTAGACCTAGACAGAAGGTAGGACTCCTCCTCCAAAGAAAAGGAGAAATGAGGAAAGGATGAGTCCAAATGCAGACAGGCATGTAGGCATGGTGGTAAGGGATTGGGGGTTTTCCCAACTGATGTCTTGTTGCTTGGCTTGGTTTAGTTTTTGTAAGGTAGAAAGCAAGGTTATCTATTGTCTTCTGATAGTACAGGGAAATGTTGGGGAAGGAGAAGATTTAGAGGAAGAAAACAAAGTGTGGAATAGTCATTGTGGAGAACAGAAGAGAGTGCTGACAAAGGAAACAGAGGGATCTCCATGCAGAGTTGAGGGACAATTAAGGCTGGTGACTGTAAATTTATAATGATGCCCCTCTGCTTGGTTTTACCATGTTTCTCCAGTGGTGCCTACCACGTAGGACCCAGGCACAGAAAAAGCAGGTAATTGGGTCCATCGATGGTGAGGGGCTTTTACCAGTCTGATTTTCCAGAAGGACGGTGGGGCAAGATAATTTAAGATGTGAGTCAGAAAGTGGTTTGAAGTGATGAACTATGGCTTTGAGCTAGGCAGGGAAGCTTGTAGACAGGGGGAGGTTGAAAAGGGGTGTTGACTTAGAAGTTTCCATAAGGTTAAGGAACTGGGGACTTGGAGTTACTGAGGAAGAATGCTACAGAGAAAGCTCTGCCCTTGGCCCATGTCTCTCCTACTCTATCCTATCCAGTGCATTGGCTTTAACTTTCTGGGTGCTGATGGCTGCAAAATGTGTGTCTGAAACCCTTCCATGGTGCTTGCCCCTCAGACTCATATATCCAGCTACCTACTGGTCATATCCACTTAGATATACTATAGTCACCTCCAATTGCACTAGTCTAAAGTTGAACTTCTCATCCATGATTTCTCCCTAATGAAAGCAGGATCATCTATCTACCAAGCCAGAAAACAGAAATTATCCCAGACTCTTCTCTCTCCCTCCCCACAACTCCCTGCCACACATGTCAAATTGAAAAGTTATTTTACCAGCATTCCTCACTTCACACTTTACCTTTCAGTGGCTATTAGTGAATAGTTCATTCTTAGTAGTTCATGCTTAATTAACAGTAGTTGGCAGCATCCTAGAGGAGGTGATGTCTAGCATAGCACTGGAAGAAAGTAAATATTCAATAGTTTTTTTCCTTTCCACATTTTTTGAGATTCTAACCTATGACATTTATTTTATTTTTATCAATATAATAAAAATAAGTTTATGTCCTAGCAGTTTATTCTATAACTTTATATTATAAAATTATATCGTAACTATGATTAATTCTGTAATTATATGGCCCAAATACTTAGACCTACTTAATTTTTGTATGATGAAAAAAACATTACTAATTTGAACTCTTTTAGGTAGAGCAGATTGTCCGTATTATGCTAAAGCAGAACTTCTGGCAGACTATTTACAAAAGAATCTTCCTGATTTTCGGATACATAAAATTACACAACATCCTGAGGTTTGGGAGGTAAGAAACCTTTATAGTTTGTTAAACTCACACATGCACAAAAATGTGTTTTAATTTGATTAAATATTAGCTAGTATATCAGATTGGCTTCCAGTAATGAATATTCATGTACTGCTGATATGTGAATACTAGTGAAATGAGTCCCTACTTATCAGTCACAAAACATTGTTTATATTTTTTTCTAATACCTAGTAGAACTAATGAGACCCTCATCAGTAAGTACAATAAATTTGACTGCCTCTCACCCACCCAAGAATCCAGGTAGCTTAAACTGTACTTCTTAACTTTTCATTCTCCTTCATATTGATTTGTAATGACCTGAAGGACTTGTTTACAGAAATACCCTTCTTTGTGACTTGTGTCTCCAGAACAGACTTTGAGATGGAGATTGTGGTGAAGGGGCTTTACTGGGAAGTACTCTTGGAAACAATATCCTGAAAAGGAATCAGGATGGCAGGGTCAGGCACAGGGACCCATCCTGCATGGACCCCTCCAGCTGGGATGTCCTTCCAGGGATACCTCAAATTCTGGCAAAGCTGAGCTTTCGTACTCACTTCACCCAGTCATTAGCTGCAGGCTGGCCCTGGGAAAGGGACTTAACCTTAAGCAAAGCAATTCTCTTTGGCTGAGGTCAATTCCTGGAGAGAGAATTGAGTCAGCCCTGAGTCATCAGCAGCTTTACACCTGGTGGCTGAGGGAATGAGTGCCTCCTTATGAAGGGGGAATCTGGACTGTACACAACAGCATTTGTAACAGTCCACCACTGTGATGTCTGGATCCACATGCTCCCCATAATAAGTTCACACCATCTGATGACAGTTCCTCTAGGAGTCTAGTTGGCATCTTTTCTTGGGGAAACTTCACAAAAGTGAGGATAGTCAAATCAACTACAGTCTCCACTGCACCTAGTTTCAGGGCCACACTGACACTCATTACCTCTCTTTTCTGTTATCTATCACAAATTCCCCTCCCTCTGTTATCTAGCCCTCAACTAAGTTATCTCATCTGCTGAGTTATTCAGATGTTGTCTGATGGGCCCTTTTCCCTGGCCTCTATTATTTCAGGATCTTTCAGGGCTTCTCAGCAACACTGGGACCAATCTCACTGGTGCAATCCTTGTCACCTTGGTGAACTTAGTATCCTCCAGGCCCTTCTAGAGAACACAGTTGACCAGTAGGTTTTCCAGCCTTTTAAGTACCATATCCACCAGCCTTTTGATCCCTTCTTCCACTGTCTTCCATGGCAGTTCTGGCATTTCTATTTTATTTAATCACTTTCTCCAAGTTTCCAAGAGCCAGTCTAGCAGCATGTTGTCACTATCCTCTGAGACCCCTGGCAGGCTTTACACTCTTAAACTGCAGAAGAGTGATTCATACTGATGAGCCCTCCCTTGTCTAATTTTATGTTCCACTCTTGATTAAGCACTCTCGGGGGCTAGTCCTATACGTGCTCTCCCAGCTCTTGCCAGGACATCAACCTCCTCTTCATGGTGCTGCGGGTCCTCTGGGGAAGAGCCCCTTTCCTCCGCAGGCCCAGCACTTAAGTGGCCAGGCCATGCTGTGAGTAGAGGGGCCATGGTGGAATTCTCACCACAGCACTGTTTGCCTTGAGGTGGAATAAAGGCAGAGAGATCTTCAATATCAGCAAGGAAAATTAATTTCTAAGATTTTATGTGCAAAGTAGCCTCATTACACATGCCTGCAGTGACATGGCTTTAAGACTGCTGCCACATACTTTACCAATAAGAATGTTGCCCTCTCTTCTACTCAAATCTTGTCATTGGAAGACCTGGTCTATACAAACCAGATAATGATAATTTAAACTTTTTTTCTATAAATATTCTCAGAAATCCTCAGATAAATTTTAGCTCATTAATTCAGTCTGAGCTATAAACTATCCCCACAGATTTGAAAAGCTGTATCAAAATTTTTGTGGCCCCAAGACTGGAATATCACATATATAAGAAGAATAGGGCAAAATCAGTGGAATTTTTTTTTTAGCTCAGTTGTATTGGAACCCCTGACCTCTCTTTAAGCTACACACTTGTATTCCAGGTCTCCTCGCAGAAAGAGCAACTTTCAGTACCTTTATTTTGTCAAATGAATTTGAAGAATATTCTTTCTTATTTGATTAATTTGTTACTAACTTATCACTACTTTCTATATTTACATTTTACTGTATAAAGATAACTAAAGTGTATTATGTATACATAGTGGCATTGAAAACAACCTAGTACTTTAGGGTTCGAATTCGGAAGTAGTAAATTGAATTCTCAGGCAGATTTAATATATGACTTCATTTGGATTATCCTTCAATAGGAGTGGCTGAAAGATGTGTGTGAAAATAATAAGTGGAGTCACAAGAATTCCCCCATCATCTGGAGAGAGCTGTTGGATCGTGGAGGAAAGGGTTTGCTTTTGGGAGGATATAATGAGTTCCTAGAGCACGCCCAGGTATATCAATTTACTTGATTTTATCAATCAATGATCATTTTTTACATTATTTTATTTTTCAGATGTCTTGCTTTCCGAAACATTGTCTCATCTCTTTTTATTCTATTTTGCCTTTAAACAAAAACTTTCCATCATAGCCATTGTCAGCTAATTGTTTCTTCTCTGATGTTGACTTTCTCTTTCCCAATATTTAGCTTTACTACGGTGTCACCTCTAGCATGACAACTGAGCTGATGATGGTAATTGCTCAAGAGAACCTGAGGGCACATATAGAAAAAGAGGAGGAGAAAGAAGCCCTGAAAGCTCTCATCAACCCCTTGCAGGTCTGGATCACCAGGTGGGATAGTCAAACCCCAGGATCCAGGAGATGGGCTTTGTATATTAAGAAAGAACAGTGAGATGGGATTAATTCCATGATGGAAGAATACCTGAATGTCAGGTTTGAAATTTGTGTGATATACTTATGTATATATGTATATGTATATATGCATGTGAGTGTGTATGTGTGTATCTCCTCCAATATAACCAATGAATGAGTTTCAGGTTTTACACACACATACATACGCACACACTTAATCTAAAAGCAACTTTATAGCGTGACTGCTTTGCACAACCTCTCGCTTTTTCCCACTTGCTAGAGCTTTCTCTGTGCACTCACTCCCTCCCTGTAACCCTGTTTCCCTCACCTCACTCTTGTTTACTTTCTCCTTCTCTTGTTTGCTCCTCTTTATTCCTCTTTGCTCCCAGTCGGAGGCACAGGAAGTCTTTGTTGTCTTTCTCTTTCTCTCTCTCTCTCTCTCTCTCTCTCTCTCTCTCTCTCTGTCTCTGCACTGCCTGTCTCTCTCGCTCTCTCTCTCCCTTTTCCTCTCCCTTCCCCACTCCTCAGTCTGTCTCTTGCACTGTCCTCGCTACACTAATGTAGACACTCATTAAGAATGATTTCTTATGAATCGTGAGACGTATTATAATAAACATGCATGACTTGATCCCCCAGATTTAATAAATATCACATCTTCTTTACATATTTTTCAAAGGATTGCAATGGTACAAACACTGTTGAAACTCCCCTTGCACTCACCACAAATGCCCCATGCACGTCTGCGCTTCCTGCCCCATGCACATCAGTCCGGTTACATCAGCTCCCAGGTGATAATCATAGCTATAGAGGACCCAGACATTTGCTGACTTGCGGTTACAGGTACACAATACGTAGCCTGTGTTGATCATAGCCATCTTTGCAAGGATTTTTCTTTGTAAGAATTTGGGGAAAAATAGTCCCTTCAAAAAATGTCATTACTTTGTGGATACGGGTGTAAAGTTTTTTTAAAAAAAAGAGCTATGATTAACTGAAACTTACCTCTTATCTTTTTAAGAGGAAACGTAAACAAGTAATTACAATATTATGATGCAGTTCTTTGAAAATGTTGCTTTCTGCACATTGGGAATTCTATTTTATTTGAAAAACCTAATAAACAGATATATTTCTTATTTTACGCTTGTTTGCAGATGGCCAGAGCAAAGGATTAGTAGCAAGAATTTTTTGTTCTGGTTTTGATTTCTAGGCTTAAAAATGTTAATGCATCCGTCCGTATGCTTATTTAAAATTTTAAATCACCCTATTAATGCACATGCAGAAATATCTGTTTAAGAATAAATGCTTACAAGGTACAAAGGGTTTAACCATTCATAATCCAGCTTTGCATTTTTACCAGCGCATCTGCTCCCGCCTGCTACAACCTAATTCCCATACTGACCAGTGGTGAAGTGTTTGGGATGCACACGGAAATTAGCATAACTCTATTTGACAGCAAGCAGGCGGAAGAACATCTCCAAGCCCTGGTGATGGAGACCCAGGATCTGGCGTCGCCTGTCCTGCGCAGTGTCTCCATCTGCACGAAGGTGGAGGAGGCCTTCCGCCAGGCCCACGTGGTCATCGTGCTGGACGACAGCACCGACCGAGAGGTGCACTCTTTGGAGGAATGCCTCCGAAGCAGGGTGCCGCTGTGTAGGCTCTACGGCTACCTGCTTGAGAAAAATGCTCACGACTCCGTCAGAGTTATCGTGGGAGGAAAAACCTTTGTGAATCTGAAAACGGTTTTGCTTATGAGATACGCCCCGAGCATCGCACACAATATTATCGCTGTGGCGCTGGGGGTGGAAGGTGAAGCTAAAGCCCTCCTGGCCAGAAAACTGAAAACAACTCCCGCATGTGAGTCAACTCCTCTTTATGTTTCTGTTTTGTTTTGAAACAGCATGTTGTCCAAGCAGCTAGGAAGAACGCTGTACCCTCTAGAATCATTCTGAGTATCTGGAACAGAAGTATAAAGCAGATACAGAGAACTTATTGTTTGACTTGACTACTGTAAAAGCATTTTTCAAAAACTGGCTTTCGTGACTTTGTCCATCATTGTAAAAATTAGTAGACAAATATTTAATACAATAAATTTATATTATTCAAGTAATAATTTGACACCTAATATTTCATTTCTTCCATGATAATAGTCAATTAAGGTAACCAGTATTGCTTTAAAAAAATCAGGGCTATATCCAAGTGGCTCTGCCACACTTCACATCTGTGTGACCCTTGACCAATCATTCACTGTATTGTGCCTCCGTTTCCTCATCTGTAAAATGGAGACATTAACAGCACCTATTTCCTAGCATTGCTGTGAGGATTCAATACGAATTTCAGTAAGAATTCAATTGAATTCAATAAAAATTTCTAAAGGACTTAGAAAGTGCCTGGCCCATGATAAAACATTGGCAAGAAATGTTAAACTTGTCAATAGGATTATGATATCCAATCAATTTCTGCGTCTATTAATCTTTGAGCGGGTAGACGTCAGAATCATATGAAGATGAGACTGGATCAGAAAATGAAGTGTTGTATTTAAAAAGGGAGATCACATTTGACATATTTTAGCTATTTGTGCCCTTAGATGGAGCAGGTGCAACAGTGTCAACTGAGAATGGAAGGAGATATGAGGCAAAATTGGGAAGACAATGAAATGTGAGCCTAGAATGCTCTAAATGAGGGGAATAGAAGACTTCTATGAGCCCATAACATTATAGCCAGAGCCATGTTTTCCTTTTTTTTTTCAATGAAGCCCTAGAAATCATAACTTCCTGGATTCTTACATACATATCTTTAGTGTCTTACCCCCAAGGTCAGTACAAAACTCAACCAAATTGATGCTAAAATTATTCAATAGGAAATGAAAATGTTTTTCTAACCATTTTTCTCTGTCATTAACCTTATAATTATATATTATATGTATATTATATATGTATGCACTGACTCATGACAGAAGGTCTATGATACACTGATGAAAAGTATCAGAAAGAGGCAGTGATACAAAATTTAAAACAAGGTTTCTGTGTGGGTGGGGTTGGGGAGCGTGGAGCCCTTAACCAGAAAGCTGCTCCCTTGTGGTGGGTCTGCTGGTGCCATAACTCTAAGCTCCACTCTACCCAAAGCCAACAAGCACGTGAGAGGCAGAAAAAAGAAAAATGTAGAAAAGTTGGGAAAAGGAAGGAGAGACATTAAAGGGATAGTAGTCCAAGTAAAATTGTCATGAAGTGGCAAGAAGATACCCAGCAACAACAAACACAGAGCTGAAAAATGGTGTGAAAGAGAAAAACCACCGCAGAAATCATTAGGGATCACTCCAGAGACCAACAGGGCAGCAAACCTTTTCAGAAAGCAGGGTTCGAGATATGCCTTAGGTTTGATTCACACATAAACCTGTTTCTTAGACCGTGTGTATTGGCTCGGTCAAAACTCCTTCTATTGCAAGTGTTAGAAAGTCAACTCAAAGTGACTGAAGTCAGAGAACTTTTTTCCCACATAACTGAAAAGTACAGGAGGTAGTTCTTATGTCAGGCACAGCTGGATGCTGGGACTCAAATGCTGGTGTGAGGACTTGCTCGTGCTCTCTCGGCCTATCCTTCTGCTCTGCTCTCCTCAGTGTTGGTTTCCTTCTCACGCAGGCTCTAATAAGTGCCACAGTATCCACTGGCATCCCCAGACTCATGTGCCTATAGTTTACCCACCCCAGCAGAAAGAGGGCTTTCCTTCCCAATTGTGCAAAGGGAGCACAAACTCATCAGCCAGGCTTGGAGCAAAGGCCCATCTCAGTTATTGTAGCCAAGAGGGTGGAAATCTGGGTCTCGTGTCTATTGGTGAGGACAGTCCCGCCCAAAACATAGGGACTGCAATTGGAGAAGGGGTAGTTATTTAAAGAAAACACAGGATGCTGTTAAAGAAAAATAGAAGGAGGAATTAAAGGTGGGAGGGAATCAAAATAGCAGCTGTCCAATATAATGTTCTATAGCATAATTTAGGGTATTTAGAGCCATAAAGGGCCTAAAGCAGATAAGAAAAATGAGACCTAGTGAGATTAAAAGGTTTCTATAGACTCTAGGAAGGAAGCCTACCATATGCTTGCCTGGGACTGGAGAATTCTTTCCCCGTGTGGGATCCCATGAGCTACAAATCCTGACTACCACTCCCCTTCCCTTCTACAACATGCAAGCCAAGTGCACATCATTAGCTCTTTTGAGAGTTGGGTGATAGAGGGAGAACCAGCTGTTCTGACTCCTACTTCGTGAGGTAAAACCCAGCTAGAGAGTTAAGTGCTTTGCCCTAATTTCTATTCTAGTCTAGAATCAGGGACTCCTTGTCAAAATCAAAGTAGATTGAAAGTTTTTTCTTTCTCCCTCTTTTGATGGCAAGCAAAGTAATAAAGTGAGGACAAACATCAGTGATATATTTTTCAGTGGCAGTTTCTTTCGGGGGACATTTTGTTATTCCATGAATTTAATGATATACCCATACCATTCATAGAGCATTATTAGGGATTGCCAAACCCCAGTGATCAGTGAGGTGATCCACATGTTTTGTGCCGTTTTAGGAAATGTAAAAGTACCAATCCTAAAATAAGCAAACACATAAACATAAAATAGGCCTCATGTCATTTTTTATATTAATGTACACTATTATGATTATTTTTCATTTCTATTCTTTATAGACATCAAAGATGTGATAATTTGGGGTAACATCAGTGGAAATAACTACGTTGATCTGAGAAAAACAAAGGTTTATAGATATGAGAGTGCCATTTGGGGACCTCTTCAATATTCACGCCCTGTTTTAAACTTGATTTTTGACAGGTACAGTATATTTTTAAGTGAAGTATACTAACAATGTTAAATAAATGTATAATGGTTATAATCTATTAAATCATTTTATATTTGCACAAAAATAACTTGCATTGTTCACACTCATATATGTTTATGCTCTCTATTGAAGAAACAGAAAATTTCACAGAATATCAACTAGTTAGCCCCTACTCCCAATTTGATTTTGAAATTATGGATTTTTATATTTCTAATCATCCACTAGTTCATATATTCCAAAGGTTATTCTTAAAGCAAGCGTATGTAAAGGGAATCTTATTTAACGTAAAGACAGAGATATGTATCCAAGTTGAAACTAGTTGAAACATTTTCAAGAAAGAAGAATTAAGATGACAAGCACGCCCGGGCCACACTGGGTGTTCTGTCGCGGAAGAGGCAGAATAGAATCAAGAGGTGGTGAGGAGCACGGTCAGGGCCAAGTCGCGTGGGTTGGAATTCTCATTTAGCCACTTATTAGCTGTGTGTCTGTAGAGAAGTTACTCAGCCACTCTATGCTTCCAGTTTTTCATTTACAAAGTGGAAATGTTAAAAGAGGAAGGGGCTTATAGGGTCCTTGGAAAGATGAAATGGATTAAGCCAGGTAAAGCACTCAGAGCTATGACTGCCATAATAAACACTAGCATTACAGTGAGGCAGAGGAGAAATGGGCAGGAGCACCTTGGAAACATTTTTCTAAACTTCCCAGCACTTTCCCAGTGCCTCTTGCTTTCCTTCTCTCCCTCAGACCATAGGAACTTCATCCGTGCCTAGGAATGGTGTGTCCCAAGGTCACCGCCCTGGTGCATGATTCTTACGCATTTGCTCCCTGGGCAGGGCCAGTGTCGCGTGGAGCTATGTCATGCTGCCTGTCAACACCTGCTGCAGTCCAGTAGTCTGTTCCCTGAGTTTAGACGTCATATCATAAAAACATACTTATTTCCCTAATTCTCAGCATGAATACAGGTTGGGCATCCCTGATCCAAAAATCCAAAATCCAAAATGCTCCCAAAGCCAAAAATTTTTGAGTGCCAACATGATGCCACGAGTGGAAAATTCTACACCTGACACTTTCACTTTCTAATGGATCAGTTTACACAAACTTTGTTTTATGCACAAAATTCTTTTAAAATATTGTATAAAATTGCCTTCAGGCTGTGTGTGTAGGGTATATAAGCACAAATGAATTTTGTGCTTAGACCTGAGTCCCATCCTCAAGATATCTCATTGCATATATGCAAATATTCCCAAATCCAAAAATATCTGAAATACTTCTGATCCCAAGCATTTTGAATAAGGTATATTCAACCTATGATGCAATGTTTAATGAAATTATTTTATTTAAAATGAAGGATGCCACTGGTTCCAAGACTGCCTCTACATAGAATAAGTTCTTTTTAGTGGAGGTAATTGTTCCTGCAGTCTTTGTGTTCTATATAGGTATTATCATGTTTTTAGTTTCACATTTTGGGATTCCCTTTGCTACATTTCATTATTTCTTAATTGACTTTTTATGGGGATTGAAGACACTTAAAGAAAGGGAACATGAAGTCATATTTCTATTTTGATTGAAGATATGATTCCTTATACTTAGTTCCATTGACCCAGGGAAGATCCTTTTTCATTTCCATTCCTCTCTCCATTGTAAAATTGTTTCTTTCTCTCCGTACAGTGAGTGGCTACAAAAAGAATCTGTGGCAATTCTTAGAAACTTGACCTCCACAGGAAAACAGTTTGGAGGCATTTTGGCTGCACACAGTATATCCACTACACTGAAATACTGGTACCATGGCTCACCACCTGGGGAGATTGTATCTTTAGGAGTATTGAGTGAAGGTAAATCTAAGTTTTCATATCTTGTAATATTTAAAAACCTCCATGTATGCCTTGTGCTCCTAAGTCTGTGTCCCCACCAGTCTGGCTCTTAACTTGGTCTATGAGTTGTCTAGACTTTCATAATTTCATAATCATTCATTCAGTTATTCATTCAGAAATTCAACAGTATTTTGTATGAATGCATTGGAAACACACAAAGGAGTTAGACCTGACCTCTACCTTCAGGAAGCCTACAGTAAAGGAGAGCCAGATACATAAACAAAATAATATTGTTAAGTTTTCCTCATTATACCCAGCCAGAAAAGGGCAAGCAAGATCAATTCTAGGCAGGGAGCAGTAAGAATCAGGACAGGCTTTATAAAGAAGATGACAGTCCAGGAAGCCTAAAAGTATGCCTAGTGTTGCCTGGAAGACAAGTGTGGGGAGAATTCTGGGCACAGAAGGCCACAAGAGCAAAAACACAAAGGCAGGACACAAAGGGGCACATCAGGACCCAGATCTTAGGGTACGAGGCAGCACTGGGGATGTGAAAAGATTGCCGTCCGTCCACAAATACTAGATATAAATGTTTATAGCCTTGATATTTTAACTGCTAAAAACTATTCAGAACTCTTCTAACATGTTTACAAAACAGGAAAGAGAATAGCTGATGTTCTGTCCTTGTTCAGTTCTATGTAAAGCATCTCTTCCCTTTGTGATTTTCTATCTCCCTTAACAAGCTCATTCACTTCCAAAGGTCCTGCCCCAGGCCTCTCTGCTGAGCTCTAGCCTGTGAAACATTGCCACCTGGATGTCCTGATGTCCCTTCCATCCAACATACACCAAAGTGAACTCACTGTCTTCCTTCCCAATCCGATCTGGCTCTTGCACTCTTTATGTTACCAGTAGAACCACCACCTTCCCATTGTTCCAGTGACTATAGTGCAGGTTAAAGAAATATTCCCAAATCCCCCAAGTCAGAATTAATCTCTGTCTTTCCTCTATACCTGCATAGCATTTTGTTCCTCTATCAGAGAGCATATGATAGGACAAGCTATGGCAGCAGGCAAAAGGAATACAGACAAAGTTCAGAAGAGAAAGACAGCATTAGCCGGACATGAGAGAGATGCAGAAGGGACAATTGTCAGGACACGGATAGGTGCTCAATCAATATTTCTAGAGTGAGTGTTTCAGTCTTCCCTGGAGAAGAATTCCCAGAAATTTAGTTCCATCATTATTTTTCAAAATCATGTATTATGTCTGTCCTTTTTGACAATGCTTAACTTCACAGAAAGGATTTATTTTTCTGAGTTCTTGTGTTTTGCTTTGCTTTATGTTTGCTCATTGCAGGCCAGTTTGGTATTCCAGAAGGGATCGTCTTTTCTATGCCTGTGAAATTTGAGAGTGGAACTTGGATGGTTCTTACAGATCTCAAAGATGTAGAAATAAGTGAAAAAATAATGATCAGAATGACAAGCGATCTAATTCAGGTAATGTCAGAATAGATACAAGGGAACTGACTTTGGTAATGACCTTAAACTGATTGGCCCTAGGCCTAGACATACATTGGTTTTCTGTGGGCTCAATTTGCATCTTACTCCTACAAGTAATGAAGCAATAAAAATTTGAAGAAATCAGCAGAAGAACATGACTCATTTGATTAAATAATTTCTGATATGTTAAAAAAATGTGTTGGTTACCTAAAAATCAAGAATCAAAGTGTTTTTCTATTGAAAAATAACTGAGTTAGTAATTGTGGTTATTTAATTCTCTGATTATAAATTTTTTTAACAGGAGAAACTTGTTGCACTTGGAGATGTGATAAATTTTCAGCCATACAAATCAGGTAATCTCTTAGATGTGATGTTTTATTGGACTGCTATTAAAAGATTAAAGCATTTGTTATAACTGAGTCACTATTAATATGGATAATTCCAATCCATAGTTCATCATTTCTAAACTAAATTAATGACAAAATAAACTGCTAAGTTCAGTGTGTCCTTTGAAATAAAACATCTCATAAGAGTGCTAAAGAAAACGCATCTTAGGAACACTATGGTCTTATAAATTTTGTGTATGCTTTATTTATTAGTTTCCTAGGACTACCACAACAAATTACCACAAACTGGGTTGCTGAAATCTACAGAAATTTATTCGTTCACAGTTCAGAAGACTAGAACACTTGAATCACGGTGTCAGCCATGCTCCCTCTGAGGGGTCTGGGGAAGAATCCTTCCTTGACCCTTCGAGCTTTTGTCAGCAAAGCTTACATTCTTGGCTTGTAGATGCATCACTCCAATCTCTGCTTCCTCTTCCTGTGTCTGTCTTCTCTCTGTGTGTCTGTATTTCCAAACTTCACTCTCCTTATAAAAATACCAGTCATTGCATTTAGGACCCACCCTAACCCAGTATGACCCCATCTTGAATTAATTATATCTGCAAAAACTCTATTTCCCAATAAGGTCACATGGACAGGTACTAGGTGTTAGGACTTCAACACATCTTTTTGGGAACACAATTCAACTCACAACACCATATTTACTTTTAGATAACTTTATTTAAAAAACAATAAATTTCAATAAGTTTATTTTTCTTATTGGCATTTTCTCTAATCATAAACTCACAAGGAAGGGCTGTCATCTTTCTTTCTTGTCTTTGCCTTAAGGAAAATCCCATCCTAAGTTTGGAAATAGACATGTATGAATAAATAAATTTACTTATGCTTCCATCAGGTATCTTTGGCAGCCCAACATTCCTTCCTTCCACTAATATTTATTGAGTAGCAACAATAAGCCAGTGCTAGGAGCTGGAAATACAGGGGTAAATAAAACAGACCTGATCGGCCCTCTTGGAACCTGCAATCCATCAATGAGCCACACATTATACAGATGACTACAATTGTGGTGTGTCAGAGGAATGAGAAGTACAGGGTGCTGTGCTATGAGAGCTTACGCCTGAGGCAGGAAAATTTATGTCAACTTCTTTGGGAAAACTGGAAAAAGCTCATGTAGCAGTAGTCTAAAGAGATGGAGATGAGAGAGAGCCATGAGGAGTAGCTGTGAGAGCTACAGGGGCTTCTGGATGGACAGGGAACCGATCAGGTGTGGGATTAGTTTGAAAAACAGACTTCAACAAGGCAAGACTGTTTGCAGAAAGACTGGTGTCAGGAGGGTAGTGCAATGGTGGGTACAGCTGAGACTAGAGGAAGCAGAAATTTAGGAGATATTTAGGAGGTGGAATTATCAAGACTTCATGATGCATGGGCTTTCAGGAATCCCAGAGGGCTCAGACTTCTGGTTGAGCAACTGGGTGGATTTACTGATAGGAGGACAAATGGTAAAAGAACGTGATTTCATTATTTGAGAAAGAGATAAAATATGAGAATGTGTTGAGTGGGAGAGGAAGAGGTGTGGTGCCTTAGTAGAGGAAGGATGAGTTTAGTTTCTTACATTTGATTCGGAAATATCTGTGGGATATCCAAAATGGAAATGTCACATAGAGAACTGCATACTTCTTGGGGCTCAGAAAGATCCGGACTACAGTTGTCAAACTGGGAGTTGTCACCTCATAAATAGAAATGAAGCCATGAGCATGATGGAAATTATCTAGAGAAAAAGTGAGAGATGAAGGCCTTGGGGAACTTAGCCTGTAATAGGTAGAATAGGAGCAGCTGACAGAGGACCATGAGAAAGGGGCAGTCAGAGAGATAGGATGACCCTGGAAATATGATATTGTGAAAGACCTAAAGGCAGATATGTTTCAAGAACAAGGGCTGGCCTGCACTGTCGGATGCTGCTGGGGCATCAAATACAATGAGGCCTGAAAAGTACACAATGGGTGTATGACGTAGGTCATCCATGACTCTGATGAGAGAAATTATGTGAATTGGAGAGGGCAGAAGTGAGACCATGGTGGAAAGGAAGGCCCCTCACCTCAGGAGCCACAGTGTCACCATGGAGCTGGTGTGCTTAGTACTGTGGGCCCAAGGAATAGGCCACGTGCCATGAGTGGTGGGGAGGTCCCCGTCAGGACTTTGACATGACAGAAGGGCTTTCTGGAAGAGGTGACATCCAAACTGAATCATGGGAGAAAGAAGGCCAGGTGGGGGTGTGTGCAGTAAATGTGAGGTCTGTTCCATTCAGAGGGAGCAACGTATGCAAAGCCACAGATGTAAGAAAGAACCTATGGAGAACTGCCAATTCATTTATATATTTTATTCATAAAATTGAGTTCAAGGTGAGGATTGTCAGGAAGAAGGGAGATCAGCAGGGCCCTTGGTAAAAACCAGTGAAGGATTCAGGGGCAGGAGAGGGACAGGAGCAGATTCTGACTTTAGGATGATCACTCTGTCTGTAATGGGAAGAATGAATTGGAGGTGGGGTGGCGGGGACAAGAAGCACCAAGACCAGTTCTGTGGCAGGTAGAGGAATGATGAGACCCTTATCAAAGCGGTGGCTGTTGGGATGTAGGGAAGGAGCTAGATTCAAAAGAGATACAATTGGTGGAACTTGACCAATCCATGATCAAGGATAAGAGAGAGGTCAAGGGAGTCAGGAATCTCCCAAAGTTTTTGACATCAGTACATATGGTGGTGTCCTTATCTGAGGAAGAACATCCCAAACAGTGGGCCACACATGGGTTGGTAGTGTGGCACTCTTGACCTCCTTAGCCCTGGGGAGCAGAGTCTGGAGCAGCTGGAGCCCCAGGCTGGTTGCCTCTGTTGTCCTTGTCATTTGCTGGATGTGCCAAATCATCAAAATGATTGGGAAGGTGTAGTTACAGTAAGAAACATAGGAAAAGGAGAGAATTTTAAGAGGCATGTAAGTGAAAGTGTCTGGTAGGTGCTGGACACATATCTCTGGAGCTGAGGAGAGAGATCTGAGCTAGACATGAGGAAACTGAGTTGTCAGCAACTGGTAGGAATTAGAAGAAACTGCTAACTATGGTGACCTCCTAGAGGAGGACCTGAGTGGCTGGGGAAGGAAGATTTCTGCACTGTGTGGTCTCTCGTGCCTTTTGGATTTTGTTCCATGTGCATGATTTACATAGCCAAAAATATAAAGAGGTGGCTAGATAGACATTTGGATAGACAGATGTCAACGTTTAACTGCCATTAGAGAGACAGATGGTGAAGATAAGAGTGAGGAAAAGGATTCTCAAGACAGCAGTAAAACTGGAGCACAGGATCAACTTCAAACTGAAGGTGTCTTTGCTGCCGAGGCTAGAAGGAAGGGGAGAGGGTGGAGGGCGCAGATGCAAGTAGGGTGTGGGATGGGGGAGCAGGAACCAAATAGGCAGCAAGACCAGGTCCTGAGAGTCAAAGACTAGGGGGAAGACTGAGGTTGTAAGGAAGGAGGTGAAGGCATGAGATACAGTTGTGCACCACATAACCACGTTTCAGTCAATGGCGGACCACGTAGGTGACCGTGGTCCCATAAGATCGTAATGGAGCTGAAAATTCCTATCCCCTAGTGACATCTCGACGATCCTGACCCTGTGTAGGCATAAGCTAATGTATATGTGTTTGTGATTTAGTTTTTAACAAAAAGGTTTAAAAAGTAAAAAAAAAAAAAAAATTAAAAATTTTAAGAATAGAAAAAATCTTACAAAGATAAAAGAAAAAAATTGTACAATGTTATTTGTGTTTTAAACTCTTATTCCAAAAAATGTCACAAGGTTTAAAACATTTAAAAGTTTATAAAGACGTTATAGTAAGCTAAGATTAATTTATTATTGAAGAAAAATCTTTTTATAAATTTGTGTAGCCAAAGCGTATGGTGTTTATAATGTCTGCAGTAGGGTAGTAATGTCCTAGGCCTTCACTTTCACTAACCACTCACTGACTCACCCGGAGCAACTTCCAGACCTGCAAACTCCATTCATGGTAAGTGCCCTATACAGGTGTACCATTTTTTATCTTTTATTCTGTATTTTTACTGTACCTTTTGTATGTTTAGATACACAAATACTTGCCATTATACTAGGTTGCCTGCAGTATTCAGTACAGTAACACGCTGTGCATGTTTGTAGCCTAGAAGCAATCAGCTAGACCATACAGCCTAGGCGTGTAGCAGGCTGCACTAGGTTTGTGTAAGCATACTCTAGGATGTTCTCACATGATGAAATCACCTAATGACACATTTCTCAGAACATGTCCTGTCATTAATTGATGCATGATTATAATTGATGAGGGGAAGAGAGAGAAACAACATGGGGAAAGCACAGAATTTCCTTCAGAGCTGAAGGCTCAGTAGGTCAGGCACTTTGAATTTGTGGTGACTCCAATGTAGAGTTGTGTGATTCCTTGTGAAGATGCCCAGCTGCCTGGATACAGGAGTGGAACCTAGGTGCATGACTCCAGAATATTAAAGTGTACTGCCACCCCCTGCAATTAGGATAAAAATAACACTACACTGTATTCCAACAAAATTCCGAGTTTTTCCATGTTGATTTTATTTAAAATATCAAATTATTTCCAAAAATTTATGATTTTTCTCATATTTGTGTCCTTGCTTTACTGGTGCCTTAAATAGGTGCAAAGGTGATTTTGGTCATCAGCATTCAATATGGGAATGGAAAATGAGTGCAGTTTTGTTATTTCACTTTGCGTTTGGAAAGTAAGGAGATGAGGCAAGGAAATCCTGGGTTATTGCAAGAAAGCAGACAAAGTGATAGACTATGGGGGTCTAGATTGGATAAAGAAGGAGGTAAGAAATAGAAGTGAAATTTAAAAGCCCAGGCAAGGGTGATATTGAAAGTATTTAACAACCAATATGGCATAGATTCCAATCAATTAAAACGTTTGATGCCTTTGGAATGGAATAACTGGTAAAAAGAAACGTAAGGGACAGAGGGGCCCATTGGCCCCAATCAGAAAGGGTTGAGTGAGATCAAAGTCAGGGCAGTGGGAGGAAGGGTAGAGAGATCTAGAGGCAAAGAGCTTGTGGGCAGAGGGTAGGGTTTGGGAATTTGAGGAGGTTCTGGCTGATAGCCAAGTCACCAAGCAGGGGCCAAACCAAGCAAGCCAATGTGGCAGGAAGGAGGAGGATGTGGGCACAGAGGGATGTGGAGAACTTGAACTATTTATTCTCAGAAGTTAGAGGCCCTCTGCGTGGCGTCCTGCAATTGACAGAACAGAGCTCCAAATAGTCATTCTAAAATTGACTCCCATTGACTGATCATTAGTTCTAAATTTCCCATGTCTACTTGCATTGTAGAGAGTTTCGTGGAAGAAAATGACTTGATTTTATGGTGTGTTTTTATTAGCGAAGGTTAAGGTGTGTGTGTATATATTAACATATATATTTGATTGATCTTGACTCTGTTACTTTTGAATCTTTGGAACAGTTTTACACCATTCCAGGGATTCCAAAGTCAAAGCATTAAAAATAATCAACAGCTTTGTACCCTCTTGCAGTTTGGAGATCTCTGCTTTTTAACATATCAGTGAGATGATTCATGTCTGAAGTTTGTTTAATCTCTTCAATTAATTCAATACTTAATTTCCTTACATTTAGAAACTGAACTAGTCAAAAGAAATGAAAAGATCTCCTTACCCACCACAGATGACAACCAGGAAGAACACATCCCAGGTGGTAGGTACACTCAATTGAAAACAATGCCCTTTTTATCCAAGCATGAAGACTAAATTTCAAGGAAAGACATTTGATCACTCACTAGCCATGAAGTGGGAGGTAAGCTATTTATCACCTTCATCCTATACTCAAAAATAAGATCATATTTAAAATCTGCTTAAATATTTGGAAGGAATTACCAGTATTAATTGAACACCTTCTCTCTACTGGTCACTGTGAGAAACACTGGGGGACACAATGGGGAAGTTATGGCCACATAGACTGTCTGGGGGAAAAGGAACTACGAGAATATGAAAAGGTAAATGTCAATACACATGTTAAATTAAATCGCTTAATAAAACATGGCAAGACAGGTCAAAAGGGAGGAAAGTATATAATAAGTAATGTAAAAATGAAAAGGAAAAATCCTTATAACACATGAAGGAGAAAGTTTAATCATATCTTAAAATCTAGTTGGGACTCTAGATGGCTAGAGATAAACAAATGGACATTTATTTATTCAGAAACTGTGCTGGTTCAGTCATGCAAGATGAGAAAGTTCTAGAGATCTGCTGTACAACAATGTGCATATATTTAACAATGCTGTACTGTATACTTGAAAATTTAAGATGGTAGATTTCATGTCATATGCCAGAAGGAAAGAAAGAAAGAGGGAACGAAATAAGAAAACAAGGAGGAAAAAAGAAAAAGAAACTGTCCTAAGTGTTAAGGACCTAAAAATAAATCAAACATGGTTTCTGTCCTCAAAAGTACTCACTGACTAGCATGGGAAATAGCAAAGCAAAGAGAAAATTACCCTACTGAAAGATGTCTTAGTCCGTTCAGGCTGCTATAACAAAAATCCCATAAACTGGTTGTCTTATAAACAACAGAAATTAACTTCTCACAGTTCTAGAGGCTTGAAAGTCCAAAATCAAGGTGCCAGCAGATTCATTGTCTGGTGAGGGCCTGTTTCCTGGTTCATAGATGGTGTCTTCTTGCTGTGTCCTCACATGGTGGGAAAAAATGAGAGATCCCTCAGGCCTCTTTTATAAGGGCACTGATCCCATTCATGAGGGATCCACCCTCATGATCTAATTACTTCCCAAAGGCCCTACTTCTTTTTTTTTTATCTGTATAATTTAAGTTCATTAAAATCCTTAGAATTCTACATGTAACACTATGGTGTTATTGCCCTATAAGTACTAAAATGCACATACATCATACACACAAGTATGTGTTGAATTTCTTACTGATTTACTATAAGCAAATCAAATTTCTATTTAAAACTGTGTTTCACTGTGGCAGTTACTCAAATAACAGAAGTAGGGAAGTATACAATCAGAATCTCCAATTAGACAGCAGGCTGTTCCAAAAAACAATCCCAAATAACTGGGTTAGAAGTGGGAAAACATGTCCATAAGCCACTTCTTTACACATCACTGGATTGTAGGGAGTGGAGTTATATACCAACTCCACAATTTCTATTCATTCTCCTTCAACATCTTGGCCAACAAACTTCAAGCTTTGCTCTTTGAAATAGTTTTTCAAGGATGAACTTACCTCAAATCTGTGTCGGTACCTCTCTTCCAAGTAGTCTGGGTCTCCATAGAGTTTTCTCATGACCGAGTTCTTGGTCTAGAACAAGTTTCTCCTCTTGCCCATCCTCATGGTTCTGCCCATTTGCCCACGACTGTGTTCTGGCATGTCTATAACCACAGATGACTGGTCTTAGGGTCAAACTCTGTGGAATTAGCACCTTGCCACCCCAGCACATTTCTTGAGAATTCAACCACTGCCAATTGCATTCCTAAGCGCACACCCAAAAAAGGCTTTTTCTGTTTCTGAGCCCAGGTGATTGCTTAGATTTTTCTTTCTGTTCCTTGAACACCAAACCCTCCTGGAACTAGCACTCCATGAGCACTACAGAGCTTCTGCCAAACTTCGTGGTAGCACGTAGGCTCTTCGTCCCAGGTGCTTAGCTCCAAGTCTGTTGAATCTATGTACTTGATTTCCAGATGTAGTTGATGGCCAGTGCAGAATGCTCCAGAGCTTTAATGACAGAGGCATAGGAGTCTGAGAACTTGGTGTATTTGCCCACAAGGGCGATAGAGCAGGTCTCTAGCAAGCGATCGTATCTGTCAGCCATCTCTTTCCCGTTCATCAGCATTTTTCATGCTGCCTCTCAATAGGAAGGTCAAGTCTTCAAAGAAAATAATCTACAACCCCTTGCTCCTCTAACAACAAGGGCACTCGGTAAATGGATGAGACATCATAGACACAGATCACTTGCTCAGGTTCAACATAGCACAACATCAGTATTTTCTCTTTCACTGATGTGTCAAGAGGATTTGAGCACCTACACACAACCATGTCTGGGGAAAGCCCAAGCCCTCTAAGTTCTCGGACATTATTCTGGGTGGGCTTAGTCTTCTGTTCCCCTGTTGAACTTGGCTGAGGAACTACACTAATGTGGATATTACAAAAGTTCTTCTTTACCTTGAATTGGAATTGACAGAAGGCCTCAATAAAAGGCATGCTCTCTACATCTCCCACAGTGCCACCAAGCTCAGTAACACACACTTGAGATTCTAGCCCATCTTCATCCACACATATCAATGCCTGTCTCATCACCCATTCCTGGATGGCATCTGTGATGTGAGGGACAACTTGGACGGTTTTCCCCAAGTAATCTCCTTTACGTTCCTTACTGATGACGTACTGGTATATCTTTCCAGTGGTCAGATTATTGTCCTTGGTGAGGCAAATGTCAAGGAACTGCCCATAGTTACCCAGGTCAAGGTGTACTTCCCACCGTCATCCAGCACAAAAACTTCACCATGCTCATAAGGAGAAAATGTTCCACATTGATGTTAGTGTAGGGGTCAATTTTAATTGACGTTACACGTAAACCATGACTTCAGTATTGTGCCCACACTGCTGGTGATGATTCCTTTTCCAATTCCTGACATAACACCACCAGTAACTAGAATGTACTTAATTTTACTTTCTGACCTGAGGCCCGCTTCAGATCCTTCCGTCAGCGACAGAGCTGAGTGACAATGCACGCAGAGACCCTGCCTGCCAGTCAGTCATTCTTCCTTTTATAACTTTACATTGCAGATTCTTCTTTCAAATAACCATATCAAAATAAAATCTAATGTTTTAAAGAAATCTTAGAACACTAAGCAAAAATAATAAAAATATTATAATCCAGGAAGTGATGACTAGCATGTTATTGTTCTTAAGAAACAATAAGGATATAATTAACATAAAATGAACTATAATATGACTGAGTTTACCAAATGCTAGAGCTCTAGGTTCTACACTGAAAACAATTCTAGGACACTCAAAATACTAAAAATTTAAAGGACAAAGAATAAAAATAACATTTTAAAACATAACAAAACAGAATTCTTAAAATTATTTAGAGAGTGATAAACAAGCAAACAGTTCTAATCTTATCCAGTGGTTCACTGGTGACTGGGCTAGGACCTGCTGTCCAGGTTTTTTAAGCAAGGATGAAAGGCTTCGGAGGCTAGTGGCCAGTTCCTATAACTCTGGGCCACTGGAGAGTTTATGCCTTGTTTCCTGAATTTCCTGAAAAATAGTTTTTCAAGAAGCAAGACTTCTAAAGGTCAAGGTCTGAGCACCTTGAGCTAGGATCCTTTAGATACTTTGACTTCTGTTTATTCCTTGTTTTTGAGGCCTTGTCATAGATGGAGAGAAATAAGAACAGCTGGTATCTGGATTTGTCAACTACTCATTTGTTACATCCTTGACATTTACTTATATGTCAGCATTTGTAACAGTACATAGTCCTGTTCGTATTTCTGATCTTATCTAGTGTCATTTTATGATCTGTCTTCCTTTCTCCTCTGCCCTAATCTAAGTGTGCCCTAGCTAAGTCCTTAACTCTTCTTGGTGTATCCCTCTCTCACTTGAATATATCATCTCTTTGCCTTATATCAGCTGTCATTTCTGTACTGAAGAATACTAAATCTCCAAACATGTTCTGTATATAACTGCTTTTTCAGACTCTTCTCAGCTTCCAATCCAAGGTCTACTCTATAACTAAAAATCTGTCTGAAAAACAGCTTTCCCTCCTAGAAACAATTTCCTTAGTTTGATATATAGCTCTTTATATTCCCGTTCAGTTTTTTAAACTTGCTGCCTTTTTACTCCATACTTGAACTGGCTACCTCACCAGAGTGATTAACTATTTATCCTTCCCTGAGCACAGCTCACTGTTTACTATTAAGTTCTGTTATTAAGCTCGGGGCTTCCTGTTTTCTGTCTTACCAAGCTTTGCCTTTCATTGCTATTGCCAAGAAGACCCCACATCACTTCCATTTGCCATTTCAAAGCCTTCGTGAACCATTTCAGGCCTTAGTAATCTCCTGCCCAATTCTTTTGATATGTTATATTGCCTATCTTCTACATAAAGTTTCTAAACTCCTTGAAGGTAAGAACTGCATTATACCTAGAGCTCCTAGTGCTGTGCTCCCTGTGTGATAGGCACTGAATAAATGTTTTTATTACTTATAAATTTGGGGAGGAAAAGATTATCTTTATGGCTTTATACCTTTAATTATCTTTATGGCTAACTGAAGAAGGCACTCTGCAGTAAAAGGAGACAGTGCTGAAGTATATAGCCTTAGAAACATAAGCTAATCTTTATGGGTTTTAGAGAGACTATTCTTCTAGTTATAAGGTTTAAGTAGATGCTATGCACAACATTGAGAAGTATTTTAAACCTTTTGTAGTCTCACTTGTAAAGCAGCAGAGTGAGAGAAGATATCCTGAAAATCCATCTGAATATGTGAGAGGACTAAGGAAGCTTGAGCAAAATTGAATAATTGGACTATATTTTACGGAGTTCTCATGGGCTATATGAGTTATTTGTGGTGGTAGATTTACTCAGTTCCCCATCCTAGTACTATGTAGTGTTATATAGTCCCCGTCTATGAGTCATCATTCAACCAGTAATTGTTGAGCATCTACTCTATGCTAATAAGCATTATTCTAAATGCTAAGAATACAACAGTGACCAAAACAGCTGATTCTAATGGGGCGAATGGATAATAAACAAACAAATATCAGATAGTGCTTAATTCAATGCAGGCAAATTAAAGCAAGGTGAGGTGATAGAGAATGGGTAATCAAGGAAGTCTTCTTGGAAATCATGTTTAAATAGATCTGAATAACAAGGAGGTTGCATGTCAAGATCAGAAAGAAAAACATTCCAGGCGGAGGAAATAACTGCTAGCACAAAGACTCTAGAGTACAGTTTGAAGAGGTAATTAGGGGTGAAATCACATAGGGCCATGTGGGCCATGATACAGAATTTAGATTTTATTCTGACTAAGAGAAGAAGCCATTTGCAGTTTCTGAGCTGAGAAGTAATAAAGTCCCTCTGGCTGCTGTTGCAATCATGATGTCAACTGGGGTTGCAGTCATCTGAAGGCTTGATGGGACTGGAAGGTCTGCTTCCAAGGTCACTCACATGGATGTTGCCAGGAGCCCTCAGTTCTGTACCATGTGGGCTTCTCCTCCATAGCGTAGGGAAGTTACACACACTGTCATTTCTGCTACATTCTATTTGTTAGAGTGGGTCATTAAGTATAACTCACATGCAAGGGAAGGCGGGTATTAAGCTTCACCTTTTGAAGAAAGGAGATTCAATGAATGTATGAACATCTTTTTAAACCCCCAAAGAATATTAAAAGAATAAGTAAAGCAAGCCTAAAACCCATCAAGAATCACCAGATTATAGCTTATTCCTTTAATGATTCTTGTTTAGTATCAAAATCTTAGACTTACACTTGTATTCCCAGGGCTGACTCTAAAAGCAGAGTACACTTGCATACTCGTCATATATGCCAAGTCCCTATGGAAGACAAGCAATTCTCAAAGAAGCAAGCCATCACAGTCTGAAAACATATTTTATCATTAGATTGCATCTATTTGTGTCTCATTGCTTTGTCATTAAGCCATTGTCATTAGGTATCAAACATACTATTTTATTTCTTTGTGTTCTCTTCACAGGTTATCGCTTACAATTCAGAAGGCAAAAGTAATCCAAGTGAAGTAGTAGAATTTACTACCTGCCCTGATAAACCAGGAGTACCTGTAAAGCCTTCAGTTAAAGGAAAGATACATTCACACAGTTTTAAAATAACTTGGGGTAAGATATTATGCATATTTATGTATTATTACTTTTGTATTTGATTAAAATAATTTGAATATGAGGATAATTGTCCAATAAGAAATACGAGATTCATTGGGGTTCTTTTTTGTGGAAAGCTTTGTACTCATACATACTAGGTTCAGATTTGATACATGTGGAGCTTGGGATCCACTAAGATTATGAGCAGGGACAGCACCGTATGAAATGTAAGACTACTAAACTTACAGCTGGGTCATCTGGCTTTCATGAGAAATGAAAATCAGTCATTCATTTATTGAACACCTGCTTATATACTAGCTAATGAAAAAGATCATATAAATTTGATTCTTGCCTGAAGAATTCAGACCAATAAAAATACTTCAGTGGTATTTATAAAATATCCAAAAGTTTCAAATAACCTTAAAGTCTAAAATGAATGGAATATTGTGCAGCCATTAAAAAATTATTATGGAGGCTAGGCGCAGTGGCTTGTACCTGTAATCCCACTACTTCAGGAGGCTGAGGTGGGAGGATTGCTTGAGGCCAGGAGATTGAGACCAGCCTAGACAGCATAGCAAGACCCCATCTCTACAGAAACAAAAAAATTAGCCTGGCTTGGTGGCACATACCTGTAGTCTAGCTACTCAGGAGGCTGAGGTGGGAAGATCCTTTGAGCCCAGGAGTTCAAGGCTGCATTGAGCTATGATCATACCACTGCACTCTAGCCTGGGCTACAGAGCAAGACATCGTCACTTTAAAAAAAAAAAAATTATTATAGACAATATGTCTATGTCTATAGACATAGACAGCCATATTTACAAACATGGAAAAATATGGTAAATTAAATGAAAAGCAAGTGACAGCAGCGTAGAGTAATTAAGTACTAGTATTAATAAGAAAGAGTTGCAAGTGATTTCTTTTTCTTGTTAAACAATCCTAGTTTGGTATTCTGTTTATAGAATTTTCTGTCATTTTTATGTTGTATGTACTTTGCCTAATACCACTTTTTGCTTCTTTGAATAGATCCACCAAAAGACAATGGAGGGGCAGCCATCAATAAATATGTAGTGGAGATGGCAGAAGGTTCTAATGGTAAAAATTAATTTTTATTTAATTTTTTTATTAAATTAAAAATTATTAGATTTATTCTAGCCAGTCTGGTTCTACTCTTCATTTCTGTACATTCTACATTATATCTTTTCTTTCCTCTTTTCATATGCTACTATAAAAAGATGTTTACTTCACTTTGGGCTGTCCTTGAGTTTTTTTTTCCTTTGTTTGTAGCAGTTAGGATTTTGCATGTTATGACCCACTTTAAATTATTTCCATAAATACAGTTAATCAAATGTAAAGCTACTGTACACCTGTATTATTACATTTGCATGGTTTTTTCCTCATTTGTTTACATTGCTCAGTCCCTGTGTACCTAGACTAAGTCATTAGATACTATGGTTTTTATTGTTAGATTTACACCCCGATGTATCAGAGAGATATTACCTTCTAAAATGTAACTCACATTTTACTAGTTTTTGTAATTTATGACTAATGAACTTTATTCCTGAATCCCACGTTTACTAGTCTTTATTTCTATGAAATGACCTATTTACTGCAAAAAAATAAGGTTGTCTTTTAATTAAACTTCCTATAGTATTAGTTCTTTCTACTCTTTCTGTATTATAATGTTATTACTGGACCAATAAACACATTTAAAATACTTAATTAAAAGCAAATTATCAATCTAGGCCAAAGTCTGTAAAGAGTTACAGAGATATTTCACTTCCACAAAGCCATTCAGATTTGTCTAGAAAGCTGCCCACATAAAGAAAACTAGATCATTTCCAGGAAACCGAAACAAGCTTAAATTGTTTCTGACAAATTACATAAACACTTATTTAGTGAAGCTAGGATACCTGCCGTGTCCATGATACCAAAACGTTAAACATTACCTTGTAGATGATTGAACACAATTCCTAACCTTACAGGAAACAAATGGGATATGATATACAGTGGCGCTACCAGGGAACATCTCTGTGATCGACTGAATCCGGGCTGCTTCTATCGTTTACGAGTTTACTGCATCAGTGATGGAGGACAGAGTGCGGTATGCAGATTCTTTTTTTTTTTTTTAACTTGGCCAAATGGGATGAGATCACCAGATGCCACTTCAAATATTGAAATGTATCCACAAATGTAGAAAAGTAATTTCTATAACCTGGGTGGTTAATTTTTTAGTGACCAGAATATACTAATATGATACTTAGCTCTTAGTAAGTGTTCAGTGACTATCTGTTGTCTGATTGGTATTTAGTTTTGGAAAAACGATATATGAAAACATTGAAGAATATATTATAAAGATTAATTTTTGGATGATGCTTAATAACCATACTAAGCAGAAATAAAAATAAAATAATTGTAGAATAATTTACTGTTTCATAAACTGTGTGTCAGGACAAACTGTGAAATACCATTTACTGTTTAAACCTAGTTTCTGATATTTACTTATTTCAGAAAAGTTGGCCATTATTTTATTATTAGAGACCTAATAACCAAAAGGGACTTAAAATGTGCCATTTTTATATATAAGACATTTATAATGTTCTAGAGAGGTATGTTTTTTAATAGGAGTGATTTTGTTTTAAGAAATTTAATCAACACTGGTTTCTTGGAGCATTCATAATATTATTTTTCAAAATGGAAATTAATGCAATGAAAGTATTCTTTTTTTAAAAATGAAATATAAGCAATTTGTTGAAAATGTGAATATGGTGAAACTGAATGTGACTCTTGTTCAACTGGCTTGTGATCCAGTTGCTTCATTTTATCCAGTAAAAAAATCTGCCTGGATTTAAGAAAAGCAACCACACACAAACATACAAACACGTAGAAAAATCCTATTATTCTAATACAGCATTCTAGTATATGATGCCTTTCTGAATAAAATGATGACCACATATTTTATTGGTGTTTAAAAAGAATGTTAAATGTAAACCTTAATACCATGTAGGTAGGGAATATGGCACTGGGTTTGATGTCAGTGTTTTTAAGAGAATGTCTTTAAAATAAGACTAAAAGACTTTTTTTTTAAAATAATGGCATAGAAACTTAAAGGCAATACTGTATACCTAGAAAGATGCCAAATACCTGGAAAAGCTTATGTAGTTTTAGAATTATGTTTAGGTGGAAAAGAAGAAAAGATTATTTTGGAGTAAATAAATTAGCCAGGCATGGTGATATGTGCCTGTAGTCCCAGCCACTCAGAAGGCTGAGGTAAAAGGATCACTTGAGCCCAGGAGTTTGAGGCTATAGTGCACTTGATCACACCTGTGAATAGCCACTGCACTTCAGCTTGGGCAACATAGTGAGACCTCATCTCTCAAAATAAATAAATCAGTGTTTAGTTTAAAAATATAGTAAAGTAGCCAAAATACTCTAAACCTCCTGAAAATAAGGCAAACAACATTTAAAGAAAGTTAGAACATCACTCCTTAGAAGAGATTTGTTGATCCCTTTAGACAAGATCAAAAGTATTACCCATTAATTGTATTGGAAGTTGGTTTTTTGTTTTTTAATTACAGAAAGAAAAGGAAGAGTTTGTTGGGGTTCCTTGTGCAGTAACTTGCTTTATATATAGTAGTTGCATAGTACATTGTCTATGAAAATTTTGAGTTTTAATGATTTGATTGGGTTTTGATTTTATTCAGAACTTTTTTCCTTTTCAGTTGATAATCAAGTACAATTTCAAATTATTGGTGCAATGTTTGTGTTTTGTATTATTTTTCTTTACTAAAAGCAATCTGATTATTTGGTTTGGGGGCATTTTTGTTTTGCTTTTGCTTTTGTTTTGGCAGGTCTCTGAATCTTTGCTTGTGCAGACTCCAGCTGTGCCTCCTGGCCCATGCCTCCCTCCCAGATTACAGGGTAGACCCAAAGCAAAAGAAATACAGTTACGATGGGGTAATTTCCATTTTGGTAATAAATTATAATTAAATTAGAACTAAAAGTATTCATCTTGTTAAATTGCATAAATTTTTCTACCTTTAGTACCCCCTTTGGCTAATGGTGGATCACCCATTTCCTGTTACGGTGTGGAAATGTCTCCTGTAGAAAAAGATGAACCCAGAGACGTTTACCAAGGTACTGAAGTAGAATGTACAGTGAGCAACCTTCTACCTGGAAAGACATACAGCTTCAGACTGCGTGCAGCTAACAAAATGGGGGTAAGAAGACCATGCTAACTGAATTATTATCACAGTAGTTTTTCATTTTAAAATGTCATCACACCCATTATGTGACCATTTGGCTTTCGACATGTGACTCCAAATTTCGTATTTTCTTTATTTTTTTATTTTTTTTTTGAGACAGAGTCTCACTCTGTTGCCCAGGCTAGAGTGCCATGACATCAGCCTAGCTCACAGCAACCTCAAACTCCTGGGCTCAAGCGATCCTTCTGCCTCAGCCTCCCAAGTAGCTGGGACTACAGGCATGCGCCACCATGCCCAGCTAATTTCTTTCTATTTTGAGAAAGAATGAAACGGGGGTCTCATTCTTGCTCAGGTTGGTCTCTAACT
>CAUYRT010095586.1:0-22547 GCA_963574885.1 Lepilemur ruficaudatus
CAACTAAAAATATATAGAAAAAATTAGCCGGGCATGGTGGCACATGCCTGTAGTCCCAGCTACTGGGGAGGCTGAGGCAGGAGGATCACCTGAGCCCAGGAGTTTGAGGTTGCTGTGAGCTAGGCTGACGCCACGGCACTCTAGCCCAGGTGACAGAGTGAGACTCTGTCTCAAAAAAAATAAAAATAAAAACTAAAAAAAGAATACTACATTCATTCCAGATAAAAGTCCTTTATTGATTAACTGTTTAGCAAACTTTTCCTACTTGGTGGCTGATTTCATTATACTCTTAATGGTGTCTTTTGATGAATTAAAATTCCTAATTTTAGTGAAGTCCAATTTATCAGTATTTTCCTTTATGGAGTACTCTTATGTCTCATTTAAGAAATATGTGCTTACTCCAAATCATGAAGATATTCTCCAGTGTTACCTTCTGCAAGATGTCTAGTTTCATTTTTCACATTTATTAATAGATCTCTGATCCACCTGATGTTTGAGTATGTTGTGGGGGGGGGTTAAGTTTCATTTTTTCTATGTGTATATCTAGTTGACCCAATATCATTTATTGAAAAGGCTTATCCTTCCCCTCAGCTCTGAATCATCACCTTTGTCATAAGTCAGGTGTACCTGTACATGTGGGTCTATTTCTGAATTCTCTATTTTGTTTTATTGGTCTATTTGTCTATTTTTGTGCTAATATCACACCATCTTAATAACTGCAAACTATATTGATATTCACTGTTAGTCTTCCGACTTTATTCTTCTTCAAGACAGTCATTGCTGTTCTTGACTCAAACTCATAGATCTCTGTCCCCTAAAAGCCTCAAAGTTTCTGTACACCAATTTCAGGAGAATTTACATTCCTATAATGTTGAGTCATCCAATTCATGAATATAGTAATCTCTCTTCATTTATATAGGTTTTTGTTTTATTTCTTTCAATAATATTTTATAGTTTCCTATGTTTAGTCCTTCAATATCTTTTACATGATTTATTGCTGGGCATTTGATATGTTTTATGCTATTGTAAGTGGCATTTTTTTTTTTTTTTTTAGAGACAGGGTCTCACTCTTGTGGCCCAGGCTGGAGATCAGAACTACCAACCCTTCAATAAATGTGGGTAGAATTGGGACATACTGGCGTGGCAGTATTAGATCATAGCTATCTCAACCATGCTAGAAAGGCAATATTAGTAGAGAAATTCAGATCTACAATCATATTACTTGTGTCATTGTTTTGTGGCTAAGTCTGACCTACAGAACATGTTCTTTGATCTGCCCAACATACATTCCTTTGTGGCTGTATGCCTCTTTCATTCCTTAATAACCCTAATCAGTCAATTGGATAGGGATGGAGCTCCTTCTTGCCCTAGACTTGTATATATGACCCAGGCCTGGCCAAATAGCATTCCACCCTTGGCTCATGGATGGACATGTGACCTGAACTAGACAGACCAGAGTCATCCTGGGAATTTTCCTGGGTTATTAAGAATGCTCCTCTCTCTTCTCTTCCACAATGAATTTTAACAACCACATCAGCCTGGAGTTGCTGGGGAGTATCCTTCCTAGCACTTGGAGAGAGCCTGCTAGAGAATGAGGTCAACCCAGAGAAAATCAAAGACACAATATGGGATGAGAGAGAGAGAGAGAAAGACACATACATGGAGAATAATATTGGTAACACCATTTGAACCTCAGGGTCTAACAATGTCAACGTCAGGCCTTTCCCTGGATAGTCAAGATATATGAGCCAAAGGATTATTTATTTTTTGCTTGAAGTACTTTGAGTCAGTCTCATTTATATTCATCATGTCTGTCTTGCTCAGAAGACTTTCCCAAGCAAATTGCAAAGGTCACGTTATAGTGTTGAACACACACTGCATTTCCACCACAGTTGAGTGATGGGAGTGGGCATGGGACTGGGACAGAGCACTGCAGGTGAAACGTAGTTCTGAACAGCCTAATTCAAACACTATGGGAGAGAATGTTTGAAAACCAGCACAGATCAGCACTCAAATGCAACCGCATTAACCTTTATAGTCAAATACCTGTTAGTTCCTATTTTACCATACAATCCATTTTCCAAAATGTAAAGAACTTCAGGCCATTGTCCTGGCCTTCGGAATGGATACAGAAAGAATTATCCAACCTGTCTTCTAATCTTGGATGAAAATGACTCTAGAAATTTCTGGAACATGACAAATGTAAGGAGACAGGGAGCAAGAAAGCCAGTGGAACATCAAAACTTTGCCAGGACACAGGGGAAGATTCAGGGAACAATCAAGTCTTTCCTTTATATTGAGACTTCATTGTCACTGTTATGATCCCTAGATGACCTGACACTCTGGGAGTACCCAGCCCAGTACTCTGCACAGTACAGAACCAGTCTCAGTAACCCGGTGGGACCCCATCTAAGACACTGGTTTAATGAAGCCATAATCCATGCACTTGATGAGACATTCCCGGGCGATCTCAACCACTTCTGCCTTCTTCTCGTCTGGCTCCTGTTTGCCCACCACAGTCAGGATCTCCAGGAGCTCACTCTCCACCAGCTTCTTGGCCAGCTCAGCATCAGCCGCCAGCAGGTTGTAGGCAATGACCAGGCCCCGGTGCTGGACTGACAGCCGGTCATGCAGGCAAAGCCGCTGTAGGATCTCCAACCACTGGGATGTCTGGAGAGGGGAGAAAGGGTGAGGAAGGTGCTAGGTTGGAGTGTGTCTCCCAGAATTCATGTGTTGGAAATTTAGTCCCTGGTATGGTGGTGGTGGGAGTTAGGGCCTTTTAGAGGTGACTGGGTTGTTAGAGGAACTAATGCTGCTCTAATGCAGGGTTAATTCTTGCATCAGTGAGTGAGTTCTTGCTCTTGAGGGACTGGATTAGTTACCACAAGAGCCCCTTTGGGTTTTGCCCCTTTCACATGCATCCTTTTCTCCTTCCATTTCTCTATCATGTTATGACGTAGCACGAGACCCTCACCAAAAGCTGACCAGACACAGCTGCCCAACCTTGGAATTCCCACCCTCCAGAACCATGAGCTAAAGTAAATCTCTTTTCTTTATAAATTACCCAGTCAGATATTCTGTTATAGCAACAGAAACAGACTAAGACAGAAGGATTAGAGCAATTAGTGGGGAAATAGAGGAGATTTGGAGATAAGATAAACAGAAAGCATTGGTCAGGGCCACAGCTAAGTAACCTAGCTATGGTCACACATCCAGAAATAGTAGATGGAATTAACATCCATTTAGTTTTTAGGCAGCTTGAGAACCAAAAGGACAGGCCCACTGCATGCCTGAGCAATGGGGATGCACAGCGTTCAAAAAGAAGATTCTCACCCTCAGCACCTGGGCAACCCAGGTTCTGTCAACCCTCATGCCCTTTGAAACATGAGTGCCAGGCATGCGGACGTGCTCTCCACCAGGCCTGACTTTAACTGGAATCGATGCAAGAGTCTGGAGTACATCCCCTCCTCCATCCCCAGTTGTAAAACAAAACAACTACTGTGCATGGGGAGGCAGGACAGCAGACTGCTCCATCACACCAGGAGATAGAGATGAAGCTAAGAGTAGAACCAGGAGGCTTAACTCCTGTATCATTCAACAGACATATACGGGGCAGCAGAGAAGAACAGTCATCTGCATGGAGTTTGGAGTCAGAGAGACCAGTGCTCGGGTCCCAGCTCAGCCACTCACTAACTGCATGACCTCAGCTAAGTTATTTAACCTCTCTAAGCTCAGGAGCCTCATCTGTCATCTGCTGTGCCTACTGCTAACATTGGGATGATTTGATGAAATGATATGTGGAAAGAGCTTAGCACGGGGGCTGGAGCACAGAAGAGCTCAACAGGTGGAAGTGGACAGGGATGTTAATTTAAGGCATCATCCCCAAGATTTTCCCCCTTGGGCTTCTTCATACCTGTTACCCTCACCTGGCATTTGTCAGCAGGAATCACTTTCTACATGCACTGCTCTCAGATGGGAGACAGACACAGAGGGGAAGAAAAGGCAGATTCTTGGCTTCTGAGTGTCGAAGCAGACTTTTGTAAACTCTGCACTGAGTCTCCTTCCCAAAGGGAAGGAAATCAAGTTCAGCCCGCTGTGTTAGGGCCCAGGGAAGGTTTCTGTGCTGATGGGTCCAGAGCCCATCTCTCCCTGGGATGAGTCATTGGAAGCTCAAGGGAAGGGGCGATAGAAACCCGATAGGGTGGGACCCCACAGCAGGAGGAACTGCTGCCTGGCTTTCCAGGGCATATCCCAGCTGATTCGAGACTGCTGTGTCCAGCATCCCATGTGGCCACAGGGTCACACAAAAGATGGGTCTGGGCAGCTTCACAGACTCCCCAGGACATCCACGTCAGGACAAAAATGCCGCCAAGATTCTGAGACCCTCAAAAGAAGTGGCCAAGAGTGGATCAGCAATCCTGAAGGATTCGAATCCGTTTCCACTAACTGGTTGTGTGGCTTCAGGCTAGTTACTTTTCTGCACCCCAGTCTCCTCATCTGTAAAGTAGGGATAATAATAATATTATCCACCTCACAGGACGGTTGGGAGGATTAAGTGACTTAATATGTGTAAACACTTAGGGCGATGCTGGCCTTCAGTAAGTGCAAGGGGTCACAGAGCATCCTGCGAGGACCTGCCGACAGTTACATGACGACAGTCACTCCAGCAGAGGCTACTCTAGAGCAGTGTGGTACTCTGATTCAGTACTCCCAAGCTACTGAATCAGAATATCTGGGGAAACTGTTTTAATAAGGTGATTCTTACACACGTTACAGTTGTGAGAAGCTTGCCTTAGGGAAAGAGGCTGAAACCCAGAGACCACGCAGAATGAGCTCTACCCAGCAGAGATACCCTCCCTGGTGCCAGGACAACAGAAGCCCCCTTGGAACTTAGAGCATGCACCCACCTGTACACACACCTTAAATCGACTATCTAAGAGAGTCTGCCTTTAAACCAGACGTGAGTACCTTTGAGGAGATCAGGTGCGTTCAGGGTGGTATGGCTGTAGATTAGACGTGAGTACCTTTGAATTGAGATGTCTACATCCTTCACCATCAGGGGAGATCGAGTGCCCTTGAACTAAGTTTAGTTTGGTGAAATAAGGACAGTTTCATTTTGCACCCCCATGTTGTGACTGTGTAAATACCATTCCCATTACACCTGCTGTGATGGTCCCTGTCCCACCACAGGAGCTGGTCATCGTGGCCATGGAGGAAAATCTGCAGTCTCTTTTCCAAACTGCGAGCTCCCTGTGGTACCCGACCACTTTCACTTTTCTCTTGAGAAGCTCAGGAGCTCCGCAGCGGTAGTTAGAATTGTTACTATTATTAAGTAAGAAGATTCATGCACCAAAGGCAGTGGGTGGAATTACAGTGGGAGAGATTTGAGCTAGCACACGTGGAAAGTCCAGATAATGAATGTAAGTGCTCAAGGGTACAGACCCTCCTCTGCTTAGTGGTAGGAACAGATACGTGGGGGCTGGGAGGGGTAACTGCAGGGTCTGGCCTCCCCAGAGGATCATCCCGGGACAGTGTGGTCTGGGGGTGGGGAGATTCCCTAGAGCCCACCCAGCCCCTTCCCATCCCCAGGGCCCGCTCGTACCACTTGAGTCATCTTGAGGCACAGTTTCTTGTGTGCTGCTGTCAGCATGGCCAGGGCCCCCGCAGCTGCATTCTGCAACTTGTCATCATCCTCCCCGCACAGCAGCACCACCAGCTTCAGCCGGTCATTCCCGTCGGCCAGGAACCGCTCCTGTACCTGTGGGAGACAGGTACGTGGCTCAGGGGAACATGCCCACCACCTGCCCAGCCTGAAGAGAGAAAGATGCATCCGAAGTTCTCTGACCCAGGATCACGTGGAGTTTTCCTTTGAGCAGCTTGCTCATGTCACCTCCCCCAGGAAGCCTTCCCTGATTGGCTGGATGAATTCCTCCAGCTAAAGCGTCAAGGAAATAAGAGATTCCCCATCCAGTGTGTGCCACCACGTCTGTTTGAGTTCAGTTCTCCATAGTAGGGGAAGAGGCAGGCACAGACTACCAGAGAGTAGATGATGCCTGAAGAATCGTGTTTCCCTTCCTTTGGGGGAGGCTTAGAAGGTTTTTCCCACAATGCATGGGCCTCCAGGGTCTGCAGAGCCTTGGGCAGGAGCCGGGGACAGTTAGGTTGCTTAGTATTAGGGAACTGCTGTACCATCTCCACCGGGCGAGGGATGAGGTGGCCCAAGGGCTTGCAAACCAGAAAAGCCTCCTGGGACCCAGGGCCCTGTGGTGTCCCACAGAGGTATTAACACCTGGCAGCGTGTCACTCCCGCCCCCCTGCACTACTGTAAAATCTGGTCGGTCAAGTCTAAGGGCATTTTACTGGGTCAGGTTTCCTGGCAGTGGAGCTCCCTCCAAAAGAGGATAAAGGCCACAGCTGCCCAGGTGTGACCCTCCACCTGCATCTCCCTGAAGCTGGAGCCATGGTCACCAGAGGTGAGAGCACGGCAGAGGGGTCAGCATGGTCCCCTCTCATGGGCACAGTTGCTGGGAAGCAGCCACCCTGCCAGGGACTGTATCCATGCCTACTCACACCTAGAGGTGGTGGTACCTGGTTCTCATTGATAGGACCTGAGCAGAAGTGATGGGTGTCATTTTCAGGCCACCATGGGTGGATAGTTCCAGTGCCTCTGGTCCCATGGTCTCTCTCCCCATGTACCATCAGAATGGAGAAGGGCCACAGAGTGGGAGACGGGTTCTTGGTGGTCAAAGGAGTCTGGATCCCCAAGCCACTGCTTGGAAGCCAGCCCCTGATCCAAATGGGACTATGGCAGGGTCAGCAAGAAATGAGCCTCTATCCCTCTGGGAGCACTGTGTGTTTTGATGGTTATGAGGTTAATTAAGCCCAAGGAACTTAGGGAAATGATACCTTCCACCTCATCTAGCCCAAGCTTTGGAGTCAAAGCCCCACCTTGGGATAGTACTACTTTATGTTTTTTTTCCTTCATGTATATATTTTTTCAGGGCTCCCATACAGAAGGCAGCCTGTAATCTAGGAAAGATTTGGGGTGTCCTGGGTTCTTTGGCCACAGTAATAGCCCCCGATCTCACTCCGGTCCTGCCCTCTGGCCACCTCTCTGCCTCAGCCTCGCCCACCCCATCAAGAGCCCCGGCCTCACCTCTTTGTTGACCACCATGTTGCACATGCACTCGGTGGCCGCCTGCCGCAGCTGGTCATGATTCTCAAACATGTAGTTCTCGATGTCTGGCAAGGCCCTCTCCTTAAAGATCTTCTGCCTAGGGTGGGAGGGTGGAGGAAGAGAGGCCCTGAGTCCTCTGTAGTGAGCGTGTGGGTTTTCTATCCACCCCAAGGCCATCCCTCCATCCTGGTGATGTCCCTCCCACAGCCTCCGCCAGCATGGTTGTGTGGCATTGAGCCTGCCTCCAGCTCCGGAGGGAGTACCCACGGGCATGAACCCAATGACATAGCACAGCATCCAGGCCACAGCAGTGGGCTCCATGATGAACACGTCACCCAACTGAAGAGGCTCTGTGTCGTTGTTGGAAAAGAGAAATTCTCTCTTTCCTGTTGGACATGAAGCCAAGAAGATGTGAAGTCCAAGGCTGTGCTTGTGCCCACAAGAGAGCAGAACAGCCCATCTGAGGATTAAAACAACACGGAAAGGAGAGGAGAGGCAGAGAGAGCGAGGACCCAGGGCAGCTTCGTAACCCCTGCATCAAGCTGCACCTGAATCTTGTTGCCCCGGATTCTTAGTTTACATAAATCAATAGATTTCCTCTATGCTTAAGCCAATTGGAGTTGAGTTTTCTCCTCCTTGCAACCAAAAGAATCCCAACCCAAGACAGTCCACCGAATTCCTGCTTCCAAGAAGGAATACACGATCCCCACCCGTGCCCCTGGATATTTCCGTGCTACTTTGGAAAGAAGTGCCTTTGCGGTGTCCTTTGGCATCCGACATCCACATGTGGCCTTTCTGAGAGCTGACTCAGATCCTTCCCACTGCCTTTGATGCCGTGCTCTGGGCAGAGGCATAAAAGCACGTTGTGTGTGACACTTCAACCAAATGCTTTATGGGCGCCGCTCTCCACCCCTGCTCCCTCCACCCCACCCCCCACTCACCGGAGTTTGTCACTCCGCCCAGACAGGTTGGTGAGGCCCAGGAGGGCCTCGAAATTCTGGATGCCGTCCCTCTGCGTGTCCAGGAGCTTCACGAGAGGCCGTACCACCTCGTACACCTGTGGCGGAGGGGCCAAGGGGCGGGTCAGATGGGGACTGAGTTCCCCCAGCACCTTACATTGATAAGTGCCCAGCTTCAAATCTCCCAAAGTGCTTTTCCATACATTGTCTGATTTAATCTGCACCACGATCTGGAGAGATAGGATGACCTCTTTGCTCTGCAGACGAGATAACTGGGTTTGGGGAGGACGACCCTATTTGTTGGAGGCAGAACTGGGCCTGGGATCCAGGTGCCACCAATGCATTGCCCTCCCTGTGACGGCACCATGCCCCGATCCCAGGCTGGGTCTGGTGACAGGGGGAAAGCCCCCTAGGAGCAGAGGTTGCCCTATCCCACCCATCCAAACACCAACCCGTTCCCCGGGGAAGGCGATGTCCGGATTGGAGACAGCAGCGATCTTGGCGAGGGCGTGGGCTGCCTTCACCTTGCCCACATCTGTGCCCTCCAAGGCCAGGGGGATCAGGGCCTGCAAGAAAGGGCAAGCTCACGACTCAGTCGTCGAAAATCAGACACTTAATCACGATTCCCTCGCCCTGGTTCCCAGCACACATCAAGGTCCTTACCCCCACTGCCTCCCACCCATCCAAATGTTCCTTCGGCTTTTGGAAGAATAAGCAGTTCAACACATGGATTTTTTACTTTCTGCCCAAGCCAAACCCCATCATAACAGCAGCCATTTACTGAGTACCTACTGTGAGCTAATAATTTCCATGTATTTTCTCTAATCCGTGTGACATTCTGCAAAGGGAGTGTGTGATTTCCCCTGTTTTCCAGATAAAGAAATTGTGGATTGGGAGATGAAGTCATTTGTCCATGGTTACACAGCCAGAAAAGAGCAAGAGCAAGGTCTCGGCTGCAAGTCTTCCACATCTACCTTGGCTCCATGCTTCCTTCCAATAGCAGGGAGGATAAAAGGGAATCCCAGAGTACACAGCTTGACACAGCATCATTCAAGCAGAAACTGGTCTGGGGCTATGAGCACAGGCAGCACAGATAGACAACTGAGTGTCCATACTCCAGCAGGCTTGGGCCAGGCATGCACGCGCACACACACACACACACACACACACACACACACACGCACACAGTGTACTTCTCCCCAGTAGGACACCTTCTAGAGAGGCAAGGACCTTGTCCTGCCCAATTACCTTGCCACCACCTTGAGCCACAATGGGGCCTCGGTCCTTTGGATTGTCACACAGTGCCAGGAAGACCCTGTGGGACCACCGAGAAAAGAGAACATTTACTGCACCAGCACAGCCTTCCGGGACTCAGCAGGCCAGTGAAACCCTGGACAGTGCAACTTGTGCTCCCAGAATTGGCCACCCTGGGAAGATAGTGCCATGGATGTAAGTGGCTGAGAAGGAAGTGAGGCCAAGTGGGGTTTCAAAGAGCCCCCCATCCCTATTTAGGGAAACAACCACCCCAGAGAAACTCTTTAAAATGGAGACGCCCAGGACCCCAACAATCTGGCCTCGGTCCCAACTAGCACCACCCTCTCCTGTGTGCTCCCTGCTCCAGACATACTGTGGGAGAACCCCAAATTCACTCACTCTTCCTCCATCCTCAGTGTCTTTGCAAATGCTGTTCCCTCTGCCTGGACCCTTCCCTCCCTTGCATTTGGGTGGATTCTTTTCTTCCTTCAGGGCTCTATTGAGTTATCACATCCTCCAGGAGGCCTTCCTGGCTGCCCACCCACCTCCCTCCACTCTGTGCTCCAACCAGCCCTCTGGACTTTCCCCATCGAGACACCCATTGCATTGCACTGTAACTGTGACCTTGCCTGCCACCCCCACTGGGCTGCACAGAGACTGTGCCTTTAATCTCTGGGAACAAGGTAACCAGAATGGACAGGGGGCTTCTTCCTCCTGATGCAAACTTCCACCTCTGATGACCCGCCCACCACGCTACTTTTCAAAACTGACCTCCTCCGTCCCTCTCGGGGCCCCTCAGTGGCTCACCCCCTCATTAGACCCCCACCATTCCTATCTCTCTGAGCAGCCTCCTGTCCTCCAGGCCCTTCCACCCCCAGCCCAGGCCCACCGCAGCCACACCTGGCCAGCAACTCCTTGGTCTGGTCAGTGAGAATGGCGCTGTCTGCTTTCACCATGCAGGCCATCGCGGAGATGACGCCCGCTTTCAGAAGCCGCTTCACCCGCATGTCTACAAAATCCTTCTTGTCCTGGGGAAATCAAAGAGTGGCAATGAGGAAGGGGCCTGCATACCGGGCCAAGTTGTATTGGAACCAAAGATAGTGCATATCTGAATTCTTGAGGTGGGTTGAATGGCCCCCAGAGATAGCCACAGCCTAATCCCTAGAACCTGTGAACGTGTGACCTTACAGAAGCAAAAGTGACTTTGCAGATGAGATTAAGTTAAGGATCTTGAAACGGGAAGAAAAATCTTAGATTATCTGGGTGGGCCCAATGTAATCACAAGGGTCTTTATAAAAGCGAGGCAGGGACCAGGCACAGTGGCTCATGCCTATAATCCCGGCACTTTGGGTGTCTAAGGCAGGAGGATCACTTGAGGCTGGGAGTTCGAGACCAGCCTGAGCAACATAGCTGGAGACCCCATCTCTACAAAAAATTAAAAAATTAGCCAGGTGTGGTGGTACAGGCCTGTAGTCCCAGCTACTCAGGAGGCTGAGGCAGGAGGATTTCTTGAGCCCAGGAATTCAAGGCTGCAGTAAGCTAGGATCGGGCCACTGCACTCCAGCCTCAAAAAAAAGGGGGAGGATGTGGGGGGAGCAGAAGATCAGCGTTAGTACTAGGAGATGTGAAAATGGAGTGAAGCAAGAGGTTGGAGTGACTCAAGGTCTCCAGCCAAGGAATGCAGGTGGTCTCTAGAAGCTGAAAAAGACAAGAAAATAGATTCTGCCCTAGAGCTTCCAGAAGGAACCGCCCAGCTGACATCTTGACTTTAGCCCAGTGATTCTGATTTTTAGGACCTCTGACCTCTAGGACTGTGAGGACATAATCGTGCTGTTTTAGGTCACTATGTTCTTTGTTTGTGGCAGTGTGCAATAGAAGCAATAGGAAATGAAGACGCTTCTCCAGATCCCTTCTCCAGGCAGCCACCAAGGTGTATACGGCATGTCCATGGCTGTGTGTGAGCGTCTTCTCCTTGTCCTTGCCCTCCCTGCTCCCAGTACAGAGCCTGAGTTGATACTGCAAGAAAATCAATCCCAAAGACCCTCTCATTCACAGAGTGACATAAAAGAAAGATAATCTAAAATAGTAGATGACTCATATATTGCTTTTTTTGCAAAAGATTGGGGTGAGGTGGGGGTGGGAGAGAATACGGGCTAAAATGAAAGGGAACAGCAGATGAAGCTGCCATGGCAATGGATTGGGTTTTGCTGGAAACCCAGAGTCAACCCAGGGTTGAACGGTCGCCACAGATAATCCTCAGAATGGGAAATGGTCAAGAAGAGGCTGACAATCGTGGGTAATCTTTTACCACGATTACGTGGTAAAAGATTACCACGTAAACCCAGAAACCGCATCTGAGCTTCACAGCTGCAGAACATGCTCTATGCTCTTGCCTGGATGAAATCCTCTGCAGCTTTTAAAAATGATTCAGAGAATGAGATGGCAATGCGGAAACCACATAAAGCATGTTTCCAAAATTAGGTGTAAAATAACTACACGCTGATTATAACTATGAAAATTAAAAAGGTGCTCAGAGGGCTGGGTGCAGTGGTGTGTGCCTGTAGTCCCAGCTACTCAGGAGGCTGAAGCAGGAGGCTCTCTTGAGCCCAGGAGTTTGAGGTTGCTGTGAGCTAGGCTGACACCACAGCACTCTAGCCCGGGAGACAGAGCCAGACTCTGTCTCAAAAACAACAACAACAAAAAGATGCTCAGAAAATACAGAGCCTCCAGCCAGTAATATAACATACCCAAATGCCGACAGCGGTCACATGGAGATGATGCCATTGTGAGTAGTTATCCATCTTTTCATTTGTTTTGCAGCATGGTTGTATTATTTTGATTGGTTTTTAAAATCCAAATGATTTTACTGGCTGGGAATATTTTACATATATATCCACATGCAAATCATATGCAAATGAAACCTTGTGTGCAGGGAAGCACCAGGGAGGGCCCCAGGCATGTGTGACATCTGGGCTAATGCCGAGCCCTGTCCCTCCTCCTCTCATTACCCTACCTAGCACCCGTATTACAAATCCAGATATCCCAGAAAATCCACATCATTATAAATGTTGGAAATGTGAAATAAAATTGTCTTATATCCAGCACACATACGACATAAATTGCTAAGTTCCCTCATGGTTCTTGTTTTCTTAGGCTACAAAATTAAAACAAAGAAAAAGACATGAGCGCCATCTGGTGGGAAAACTTATTAATACCACCCTCGTCTTCAACTGCTCGGTATCTTACTCTCATCACCCCAAACACACAGCCCTGACACCGCTGTCTCCTCCACTCCACCTCCTCTGGAGGCCTGGTGGCACGGACCTCTCCCGCACCCACCTTGGGGTGCTCCTCCGGCACGTGCTGCTTGGAGAACTTGGCGAGCTGGACAAGCTCCGGGACGACCTCCTTGACGTCGTAGCTGTTGGTGCAGTTCACCAGGGTGGTGGCCACTGAGTACAGGATGGTCTTGTCACTGCTCTGGAGGCACAGGGTGCGGGGAGGCAGAAAGGAAACGTTAGGACGAACCTCATCCGGATGGCTCCCTCACACGGCCGGTAGGTTGGGCTGGGAGGAGTGTGGCGGGCGGGGCTTGTCCTGAGGAGATGGAGTGGCACTGGGAGACGCATGGCTCTGCTCCTAAGTGGGCAGCAACGTCTCCTGCCCGCTCAGCAGCTCCCCTGACAACCCGAGTAGGAGTCCCTCCCTGCTGTGTGCCTCTTTCAAAAGCCCAGTCCGACACTTTCCCATCCAACCTGGGTGGGGACGGCGTGGGAGCTGGACACCCTCCAGTCTGGCCCTGGTGGAAATCCCTCCCAAACTTCCTCCCTTTACTGCTGGAAAAGAGCCAGGAAGTCAGCCCAGCAGAGGAGGGGAGGGTCTGGGAGGGTGAGGGGAAGGAAGGGGCCCCGACAGGCTAGACGCTGCCTCTTGGTCCCTCAAGATGTCATTTCCAGAGGGCCCGGGAAAACACACTGTCTTCTTGTTCATCCTCCCACTGCCTGGAGAGCATGGAGAGTGGTGAGCCCATTTTACAGGCAGGTAGAATGAGGGCCAGAAAGAGGGAACTGGCCAATCCAGGTTCACAGAGAGGGTAGGGAGTAGAGCCGGAATGAGGATACAGGGATCCCATTCCTGTGGGCCTGGACCCAGCAGACCTTTCCTGAGGAACCAGCTTAAAGGGCAGATTCCATCCGCACTTGCCTTGGCCAGCTCGAACATGGCCTGCAGGGCAGGGATGTCCTGGACAAAGTCATCCTTCACATCCGCGTCCAGCGTGAGGTAGGCCAGGCCCTCCACTGCCCAGCGCCGGGTGCGGGTGTCTATGGACGCGTTGCACAGCCACCTGGAAGGGCGGGGGGAGGGCTGCTGGGGAGGGTGCCGGGGTCGAGGGAGTGCAGTGATTTCAGAGTAGTGGGCAGCGGGTGAGGGCCTTTCGCTGTCTGGGGTCCACTAGAGCACGCCCCAGAGACCCCTACACGGGAGCCCAGGAGGAGACAGAGGGCCCAGGAAATATTAATGCAAGCCCCTTACTTGCGACATTGTTTGGCCAGCTTCTCTGTCGACCCTTCAGCAAACTGCCTGAGACCATAGTCCGTGCCACCTGCAGAGCCGAGCTTACAGAGTCCCTGTGGAGAAGGGGAGACACCACATCTTGGGGACAAGGCCAGGCTCGAACAGTTCCCTGTGGTCAGGACACTTTGCCCCTCTTTCTTTGCCTGGATGCACCTCTATGCAGACTACAGTTTTCAGCTCAGGTGGCTCCTCTTCTGAGATGCCCTCCCTGATGCTTCTAGGTTAGGGGACATGTCTGCAAAGCAAGCAGGGGCTTACCCTGCCCCTTTTCTGCACTATTTGGATCTCACAGATGTTTTGTGGCTGCCATTTTGAAAAACCAGCGTAAGAAAATGCTAACCCTATCTGAAACTCTATGGTAAACCTTGTTATGGCACAAAAACTGGCAGAGAAATCATAGCTTGTGGATAACAGAATCAGATGTGCAAAATTTTACGCAGGGGAAATTGGGCCCTTTTTAGGGGAAAAAAATAAGTCTTCCATAAGAGAAAACTCACAATGGCAGAAGCTAAAATTAGTTTTTTAAGAATTTATATGAATAAAAAAATTGCAATAACTCCAATCTTCACTGTAATTGTTTATAAGAAAAAAATCAATAAAAATAATTTCAGTAAAGTGAAAATGAGAAAAATAAAATGGGTTTAACTGTGCCATCTGGAAACTGAAGAAGGAAACAAAAAAACTTTTTGGAATTTCCTTGGGAAATACTTTCTGGACACAAGCTCATAAGCACAAAGACTTATGAGCATCCTCGGGGTGAAACATCAGGGTCCGCCATTCTGTCCTCACAGCCCCTGCCTATCGCCCTGTTCTGCAGAGGCCTGTGCATGGGCTAGGGTGCATGGTTTCCCCAAGGACAGGGATCTTGGCTCATTCATCCTGGTGTCCCTGGTGCCTGGCATGGTGTCTGGTACCTGGGAGGTGGGTGGTACCAAGCCCACTCACCACCAGCGTGCGGATCTTGATCTTCTCGTTTTTGGTGGTCTTGTAGATCTGTTTGAGCAGCGACACACCATTGGTGATGATGAAGGTGGCGCGGCTGAGCTTGGTGGAGGCATGGATGAGGGCCTCCACGGCCACCAGCTGGTCCGCCTCACGCTCCGAGCCACACAGCGCCACCATCATCTCCATCACGCCTTTCAGTCCCAGCAGCTGATTGCCCAGGTCAAAGGGGCCCTGCAGGATCCCTGACACCGTCTGGATGGCATTCACATTCTTGTCCATGTCCTGGGGGTCAAACTTGCCCCTGAAACAGACGGCAAGGGTGATCAAGAGAACTGGCCTTTGAGGGTGGAAAGAGTGTGAGATTTGGAGGCAGACAGATTTGGATTTGCGTCCTTGGCTCCACCACTCATGTGCTGTGTGATGTTGGGCAATTCACTGAACCTCTCTGAGTCTCAGCTCCTGTAAACTGAGGATAGTACTCTTCCTCCTCAGAGTTGTAGAGAGGATAAATGACACAGCAGGTGTGACTCAAGGATTTATATGCAGGAAGTTTATTAGAGAGAGCTCTTGGGAAGAGAAGGAAGCAGGACTGGGCAGAGGGAGGCACTGGGCTACGATGCAGTCACCACGGAGCCTCAGCCTGCAAAGAGTTCTGGAGCTGGGGCACCCTTCAAACTTGTCCCAAGTTGGGGTGAGTCTTTGAATACCAGCTGCCCTGGGAAGGGTGAGACAGCTCTCGTCAGCTGAGGCAAATCTCAGAGAGCCATAACAGCTATCAGCCGACAGTCTGCCCAGCAGCTGGGGTGTCTGGCGGGACAGTACAGCAACCAAGACACAAAAGGGCCAGGTACCGTATGGTACGCTGTATTGCTCTGCGACATAGCCTGGGCTAGTCACTTCTGTCTGGTGACCTGGTCTCAGTCCTTTCCCCTGTCAGTAAGGGTGTGGGCTTCATGTCCAGGAAGGTTCTGCCTTGCTTTCAGAATTTATTGTCACCTACTCTGGGGGACAATCTCTGCATGGGGACATCGGAGGTGACATGCCCTGTGATGCTTCTGTGATCTTCCCGGGCCGGTTCCATGCGGGGAATCAGGGCAGATGTGCACAGCGGACGTGCAGATGTGCATGAATGACAGGAGGCAGCATAGAATGGCCAGGAGAACTCCACACTGAGTCTGGGACCTGGGCTCTGGTCCCATATCTGCCTCTGTCTGCCTCTGTCTGCTGATGACTTTGGGCAAGTCCCTCTAGGGAAAGGAGTCAGCTCTGGAAGCTCTGAGAGCCTCTCCAGCCGGGCCCTCTGTGTCCTGTGCCTCAGGTCTCCACCCAGTGCCCAGAGAACCCAGAGCCTTTCAGAATGAGTTGGGGTCCTGCCCTTGGAGTTGGTTCCCAATGCCCACTGGTGCCCAAACTCCACACAGCCCTGGCCCCTGACGAAGCAGGGTGTACCACCTCCTTGCTGCAGACCGACCAGGAGGGGCCTCCATCAGAGAGCCCAAAAGAGGACAAGCTGGGTGACAGTTATTGGAAATCAATTTGGGACGTCCTGAGGGACACAGAGGTTAGCAGGAAAAGCTGAAGCCAAGGTAGAGAAAGACAGAGAAACCATGAGAAGCTTTAAGTGAACCAAAGTCAGGCATTATAGAAGCTGTGGGGTCGAGCAGAAGTTGCCAGATCAGGGGAGCTGAGAATGGCGTTTGCATTTTAAAGGGTTAAAAAAAAAGAAAAGGGGATAAAGACCTAGATGTCCTGCAAAGACTAAAATATTTACTCTCTGGCTCCTCCTTTATAGAAAAAGTTTGTTAACAGCTAGAACAGAGAAAGGAAAAGCAGAGTGAAGGCAGGGTCTTCACCCACCCCAGACTCGCCTGGTGCTCTCAAGCAAGCAGCTTCCTGAGCCACACCCCAGACTACTGAGTCCAGGGCAAGTGTCTCAGAAATGTGAATAATTTACAAGTTTGAGAATCATTGCATTGAAAAGTTCAAAGGCCAAGTAGCAGTGGGGAAGAAGGGCAAGGACTCATAAAGAGAAGCAGAGACCCAGAGAGACACCCGAACCACAGCGATGCCCGTCCCGTCTAGCCTCTGCAAAGCCACGTGTTCATAAAGTCTCCGCCCAGCCAAGCCCCCCTCCTTGACAAGCTGACGTTTGGTCCTTTCAACCACAGAAGCCAGTGGTGGGTTTAAAATACGTCCAAAAATATTTTGACATTCCTCCCTTCGAAAGGTGGAGCCTAATTCCCTCCCCTTACATGTAGGCCAGACTTCATTACCAACTTGCTCCTAATGAATAGAATGTGGCAGAGGTGGACGGTGGCTAGATTATAGAAGACGTGGCCCCTTCTGCCTTGCTCCCTCTGGGGTCACTCGCTCGGGTAAGCCAGCTGCCATACGGTGAGGACGCTTCGACAGCCTGTGGAGAGGTCTGCCTGGAGAGGAACTGGGGCCTCCCGCCAACAGCCGGCAGCAACCTGCCAGCCACTGAGTGCGCCGTCTTGCCGTCTGGGAAACAGACCTTCCCCAGTCAAGCCTTCCGACAGCCGCAGCCCCAGCCAACGCGTAACTGTAACTTCACAAGAGACTCCAAGCCAGAGCCACTTAGCCACGCCACTCCCAAATTCTTGTTCTGCTATGAGATGATAAATGATTACTGTCATTTTAAGTCACTACATTTTGGGATAACTTGTTACACAGCCATAGATAACTAATACAGAGCGCGACCCCGGGAGGCCTCCAGGAAACTTACGTGATGTATTCCTCGCAGATCTTGCGGAAGTGATCGCGCTCTGGGTCGCAGCGCAGGTCGTCGTAGAGCTTGTTGATGAGGATAGAAGCCAGCATGCGGGTGTTGTCGGTCAGGGGCAGGCAGGACGGCAGATCTGGAACCTGCCCCACCACCTTCAGGATCTTCCTCAGGCCTGCAGGGTAGACAGCGGCAAGGGTAAGACTCCTGCTGGGCTCTGTCGTCACAAACGCACCCCTCGCTCAGTAACGTCTTATCACCAGCTTCTCTCCAGCCCCATCTGCAGGCAACACACGCTTCATCCAGAGGGAAGCGCATGAGAATGGCGTCTAGAGCTCCTGGTTCAGGCTGGGCACAGTGGCTCACGCCCGTAATCCCAACACTTTGGGAGGCTGAGGTGGGAGGATCGCTGGAGCCCAAGAGTTTGAGACCAGCCTTAGCAACATAGCAAGATGCTGTCTCTCAAAAAAAAAAAAAAAAAATTAGCAGGGCATGGTGGTGCATGCCTGTAGTTCCAGCTACTAGGGAGGCTGAGGCAGGAGAATCGCTTGAGCCCAGGAGTTTGAGGCTGCAGTGAGCTATAATGACACCACAGCACTCCAGCCTGGGCAACAGGCAAAGACAACCTGTCTTTAACAAAATAAAAAATACAAAAAGAGACCCAGACCCAGGCTCTATACCTGAGTCTTCCCCTACCTTGACCAATTTCCCTGCCTCTACGGGGCTCTATTTTCACGTGTACAGAATCCAGACAAATTGATCTCTGAGGATTCTGCCAGGGCTGATATACTATGGCTTGATGAATAGTCTCCCTCAGATACTAATATTTTATATTCTCTTTTCTCCAAAACTCAGTCACTTCATTTGTAAAATGGGAAAACTCTTCATAGAGTTTGAGGGCTTGATGAGATAATGTACAGAAGCTGCCTAGTGCCAGTCCAGACACACCCTTATCACTCAATAAATATTTATTATTTATTTAGTAAAATAATATTTACATCTATTATTATGATGTCTTTTCATCTCTTCTGTTGAAGAATTTTCAGTGGCTCCCTGTTACCTATCTGGCTGATTCAACGGTCATGTCTTTGTTGAATAAATGAATGAATGAGTGAATGAATGAATGAACACCTTTAAAGTACCAGCTACCAAAATAAAAGACACAATCCTGACCTCCAAAAGCTCACAATATGATACGGAAGACAGACATATAAAGATGACAATAAGCTGTGCTAAGTACACAGTGGTAGCACTGCAGAAGGGGTGATTCACTCCAACAAAGTAAGATTAGCAAGTTAATTTGAGCACTTGCTATGTGCCAAGAGCTTGATACATGGTAACCTCATCTAATCCTAATAATAGCCCTACTGGTTAGAAATCATTATTTCTATGTTTCAGAGCAGAAAACTAAGGCAAGGAGCAGTCAAGTAAGTTGCCCAAGATCATGTAGCTGGCAGGTGATCCCAGTAATGCCTGATTGCCAAGCCCGTGATGTTAACCATTATGCCATACTGCCTCTGGGACAATGGACAGCTTGATTTCGGAGCCGGGTTTTAGAGGTGGCTTGGAGTTGGTCACGTTAGTGGTGATACACGTTAGTGGAAGGAAGAACATTAAAAGTAAATGCTGGGAGGCGTGAAACCATGGGTGTTAGGAAGGAATTAAAAGTGCCTTTAAAAATTAAAATTTATTTATTTATTTACTTAGAGACAGGGTCTTGCTCTGTTGCCCAGGCTGGAGTGCAGTGGCTTCATCATAGCTCACAACATGCAATACCTCAACATTGCAGCTTTGCATTCATATATCAGAATTTTTCAACCCACATTATTTTTACCCAAGTGCTATCCATTTTGGTGCCCTTCAAAAAAAAGAAGAGAATAATACATATTGCTCCCCACCTGAGCCGTCCCATAAACCATGTGGTTGAGCCTAAATCCTAGTGCAGAGAAAAGAGGTCTGTGGTTGATGCTCAACCTTTCTAGTAACTGCAGAGAAGACCAGGGCGGTGTGGGGCCTGAGCACTAAATCTGTTAGAGTCTCAGCACTTACCCGCTCACTTTGCTGAGATCAGTGAAAACCAAACAAGGGAAATGCAATATCAAAAGGTAATAAATTTCAATCTGGGAAAAGCCGATTTGAACCTTTTAGAACAAGGTATACCCTTGTTCTATGTCATAAAACCTGTAGGAGAATTTGCCATAACAGATTATAAAGCCACAGGTATGATTCCCGAACAGTTAAAGAAGTTGATTTAGGTGAGGGGTAACACCCTGGAGCTGAAAAATGTAGCGACGATCTGCTAGAACATTTTTACTATGCTTTAATATAAAGCATACTTGAGGCCATTTGCTGCCTTCTAGAAGGCCTGTGAAGTATTTTACTAACCATGAGACTTCTGGAATGTTATTACCCCGTGGAGGGTGGATCCTACTTGTTTTTCTGTACTTGCCCCCATTTGTTGGGTAACTCCACCCGGGTGTCTTGGGGTGTGTTTGGGCACTTTCTGGGTGTGTTCAGGCCGTGACCTACACCTTCTGCCTTTTCCCACCTTTTCGGTTGGGACTGAAGACTCTTTCCAGACAAGAGTCTCATCTCTGTCACTTTCTGCTCAGTGCCAAGTACCCTGGCACTGAGGCTTAGGTGAGCCCCGAACCCTCCCACCTCCTCACCGTTATCCACCACGTAGATGGTGCGCGAGTTGTCGTGGATGGCAAGGTCCTTCCTGGGGACGTTCTTATTGAGCAGGTTCAGTGCCTGATCCCTGCCCTGGCCAGACACCTTCTTACTGACCAGCATGTCGAGCAGGTGGCTGGTGATCTGCTTCAGGTCCTTCTTGGTGTCTGAGGAACAAGAGGACAGGAATAAATAGACGTGCAGTGAGTGTCAGATATAAGGGCCAGGAGTGGCAGAGGCTTTGAGCCTCTGGAAACACTGAATCCACTGCTTCCTGGACATGTCAATGTCCCAGGAGAGTACAGTATTGCCCATTTCACCCCCTAATTTCCTCCCTAAAGGGAAGGAAATTCCTAGACAACACCCCAAGGGGTCCTCCAGCCACCCTGAACACTGACTTCCGTGACAACCCATTCCATTCTTGAATAGCTCTGGTTCTTGGAAAACTCCTCACTCCCAGCAATGACTGGCAGAGCTCCAGGGACACCTTATGCAGTTTTTAATAAACTGATTTCATAAAATGTTTTCCAGAAAGGACATTTGTACTCCTTGTAGACATTTCACTCCCCACAGATTCAGGCGTGCTGAGAGCCTGAATTCAAGCCTCTGCCTATGATGGTAGGACTTCCCACCCACTGGTGGATCTAACAAGGCAGATGCCTTTTCCTGATTTTGCCCTGTCTGACCTCCCTGAGACTTAGAGATTTGTGTTCTCATTCTAGGATGGAGCCCAAAGGCAGGCAGCCAGGCAGAAAAGTAAAGCTGTCCAAACCATGTCAGATAATACTTGACAAAGCAATGGGGCTCTGCAACCTGGAGAAGGGAAGATATAAGTGGATGTGACAGCTTGTTTTCAGATATGTCATGGGGGCATGCCATGGGGGTGAGACAACAGACTTATTCTCTGAGGGTCCAGAGGGCACAACTGGAACCAGTGGTGGGTAGAAGCCACAAGGAGATAGATTTGAAGTTGATATGTGGAAGGATTTTGTAGCAGAGATGTCCAACCCAAGGAAGTCATGGAAGATTGTGCATTGGTGGCCCCAAAGGAAGAACCCTGTCTGTATTCACGCTCTTGAGTAACCTCCTCCCACACTGGCCCTGGACTACTCATGTGACTTGTGACACAACCAGAGGCTTACAAACACTTGCACATTGGGACCTGTCCATTTAGAATCCAGCCACCATGCTATAAAGAAACCCAAGCTGGCCACTAGAAAGTCCACTGGAGAAAAACCAAGGTCTCCTGGCCAACATCTCCAGTTAACCAGCAGCCATACAAGCGGAGCCATCTAGGACCTTCCAAACATTCTAGCTCAGAAAAAGAAAGGGACTAGCTAACCATTACCACAGTAAATCAGAGCCACATCAAGAATCCAGGACTCCAAAAGGTTAGCATTATTAATCTATAAAGAGCCTTAGAAACAAATACGAAAAACATTGATATCCCAACAGAAAAAATAGGTCACAACATGAACAAACCATCTAAAGATGAAACCATCCAAATGGCTAACAAAGAAAAATGGTCAATCTCACTAGTAATTTCTGTCGATTTAAACAAGATAATTTTTTTATTTCAGCATATTATAGGGGTACAAATGTTTAGGTTATGTTCCTTGCCTTTCCCCTCCTTCCCCCCCAGAGTCAGAGCTTCAAGTGTGTCCATCCCCCAGATGGTGCGCATCACACTCATTATGTATGCATATACCCATCCCCTCCTCCCCCTCCCATCTGCCCGACGCCCAATAAATGTTATTCCTATATGTCCACCCAGGTGTTGATCAGTTAATACCAATTTGCTCGTGAGTACATGTGGTGCTTATTTTTCCATTCTTGGGATACTTCACTTAGTAGAATGGGTTCCAGCTCTATCCAGGAAAATGCAAGAGGTGCTATATCACCATTGTTTCTTATAGCTGAATAGTACTCCATGGTATACGTATACCACATTTTATTAATCCATTCATGTATTGATGGGCACTTGGGTTGTTTCCACATCTTTGCAGTTGTGAATTGTGCTGCTATAAACATTCGAGTGTAGATGTCTTTTTTATACAATGTCTTTTGTTCTTTGGGGTAGATGCCCAATAATGGGATTGCTGGATCAAGTGGTAGATCTACTTGTATCTCTTTAAGGTATCTCCATATTACTTTCCACAGAGGTTGCACTAGTTTGCCATCCCACCAGCAGTGTATTCATGTTCCTATCTATCTCTCTGCA